>JBDJHY010366566.1:0-18515 GCA_039654485.1 Withania somnifera | reverse complement strand
TTTCAATGAGGGAAATGAGATAGAATCAATCATAAGTCAATCATTGGCCTCTACAAACGTACAACAATATACGAGGGATGCACAAAATCACAGTTCACAAAATTCTAGGGCCTCGTTCCCCCATGTATGCTAGCAAGGACAGAAGGGTGATATCACCAGAAGCTCCACAAAGCATCGAGGATAATTAACGAGATGCAAACAGAAAATGGGGTGGGGGCTTTAGGTTTCATGGATTGAGGGTAAAGGGAAATGAGGATTTTGGACGAGTTAGGGGTAATACAAAAGGAAATTGGGACGGTTGGGTATTAGCGGACTGGGCTAGTCGAAATTAAAAAGGGAAAAGGGGTTCGACCAATATCTGAAAAGAAATAAAGGAAAAAGGACACACACACACACACACACACACACACACACACACACACACACACATATATATATATATATATTATGAAGAATAAAATATGGAAACATAGATTAAAAAATTAATAAAAAGATAATCTGTCATGATATCAACACTTGACTTTTAAAATTAAATTAATTAGTTAATTATTTAATAATAAAATGATTTTTTAAATAATGTATACGAAGTATATATAATAAGGTATATCATTCCCTTAATTATTTATTTTCAAAAAAATTAAATGGTCTAATGTATACATTGACATGTATACACCACACTTTCTTAAAAATTTCAAAATTCTTGACGACTATGGCCTTATGCATGCATATACACTTGTATATCTGTTGTATATAAGTGTATGTAATTCAATTTCCTTTTTAATTTGATAAGGAAACATATATTTCATAAAGGTTATTTGGACCAAACCATGATATTTTAAGCTTAGTAAAATTTCCATTAAAACACTTCAGGTTTTTTGAAAAGACAAGCTTTATCAATTATTAATTAGAACAGGATAAAAACTGAGTGTCAACAATGATATCGACGGTGGTGATATCTTTAGGTCACCATAGGTAATAAGAATATTTTGGATTTTAGTGTGACGGCTATTAGACACACTGATGATACATTTGCTGATATTCTGATTTGGATGTTACATAGCACACCATGATTGAGGGGGACATAATATAGGATGCAACAAGATTACATCGGAGGGGAGCAGTAGGTCTATAGACCCCTCTGAGATATTTGATCAAGCTATCATCCTTACCGTCCAGGATCAATGATTGAGGTCCCAAATTAGACTCCATGTGATTAGATCACCACAGGGGCTCCTTCTACTCTTTAATTTACTATTTTATTTTTTTTGGTATTGAGGAAACTACCAAATTATCTATAGGGGTGGTGTTTATAGGGTGATAGTACTGGTTTGTATGATGAGATGATCATTGTGTAGTTATATTAGTTGTTTTTTTTCATTTTATTTTTCTTGTTGTTTTTTCATATTGTTGAAAATTTTAATGTTCTTAATAAAACATATGATATTAGATGGTAGGTTGTACAGAATAAATGACTCTAGATTTTTTTTAATTTTATGTCAATTTTGTAAGTCAGTGATTAGTTGTAACCACATACATTGGATTGGTACTTTAATGGGAACTACACATCATAGTGGGTATTAGACCCAAGATTTTATGCTAAGCCTATCATTTTCTAAAATTATGGTAAAAGTTGGATATTTGAAGCATTGTGTATTGAATATAAGTGTCTTGTAATGTTTGTATTATTCCTTCACAATAATTGTACAATGAATGTGGTAGGTCTATGACAATTTGTCATTTTTGTATGATTCTCTAAGTGAATGCATTGAGTAGTAAGTTCATTTTGAATTGATTTTGTGCTAGAGGTCACCCATAATCTGCCTGGTTATTTCTATGTGTGGACGAAGTGAACTTGGAGAAATGAACTTAGGCCTTGAGTTGAGAGTGACCCTCCATAATTTTTCCTTTTTGACTACCCATGGTGAGTGGACCGACCGTGTTTGGCACAATTTGAGCTTGTCTTTGGTAGCCTATTTATAAACTATAACCCATTTTTCATAAAACCCTTTCTGTACCATGACTAAGTTGAAACACATAATAAGATTTTGAATGCAACTAAGGCCTAAATCCTAAGTTGGGGATGTTGTCCCAAATAGGTTGTGTCTTGGAACTACGAAATAGATTATTCTTGTGAACCCCACCCTCTCATTAAAAATAAAAAACAAAAATAAAAATAGATAGTTGTAAATATTCTTGAGATGGTGTAGATATACTTGTAGTATGGAATAACAATGAGATAAAAAAAGTTCATGGGTTGAAATAAAGAAAAGAAATATCAAGGTTGAACAAGCTTGGTTCTTGTGAATAAGGAAGGTTAGACTGAGTGCTTTGAGTTGGTAGATTCACTTTACGTAAAAGGTAACCAAACCTAACTTATATCCTACACAATGAACCGAAGAAAGAACTTTGTGATCTCCAAAGGAACTAAGTCACAGGTGATAAAGTGGAATAGATGGGCAAGCCTATGGTGTTGTTTTCTTGCACAAAATCATCTTTGTGAGGCTGAGTGATTTCTTCATGGATCCATTATGTGTTGATATGTATTGTTTGATAAAAGAGTCTTTTCATTATGAGGGCACTTCACTTGAATATATCATGTACACTAATTAGTATTTCTTGACCTTTATGAGCACAAGAACTGTTTGGGGACACAATTAGTCGATGCTTGAACCTTTCTAGTCAGGGCACGATGTATAAGTGTATAGCTTTCCAAAAGTTCATAATTTCATGTGGGCAGACTGATTTCTAAGTATTTGATGCATGTGATGAAATTCCCTAATAGTACCACTTGTAGTCTTTGTGAGTTAGTGGCTGGTTTTGATTTTCTCAAGGACGAACAAAGGTCTAAGTTAAGGGAGTTGATGAGCCAGAAAATTTACGCTCTTTAAGACTAATTTTGAGTGAATATCCATGTCCTCAATAACCTTTTGATTGCATTTTAATGTGTTTCACTTGTAATCTCAGGGAAAATGCAATCAGGACCTACTAAGAGTGGAAAAAGGCCAAACGAGGGCAAGAACTTAAGAAAATGGATCAAAAAAAGGAGCAAAGATAGAATTACACACATTCAGTGCATTTCCAAAAAAGAACATGCCATCGCCAACACAATTGACACATCACAATCAAGCATGCCATCACCCAGAATAATAGTGTACGGTGAAAATTGAGTAACAAATCCACGTTGATGTGAAGGCGTTGATATTTAGGCAACAAAGGAAACCACTAGAAACTTGGAACGTCTCCTACATGATCATTAATCTAATCTACATCTTTAGCGCCGACTTGGTAGGAGATTTCACTTACTTCGTCATTTCTGCTCTGATGTATTTTTGATTTGATGTTTGTCTCGGGTTAGGATATGTATAAAAGGATAAAACTCATCTTGAGGGGATGTTACATTGCATAGTAAAACTTTGAATGTTTTCCAAATTTTTTGTATTTTTCTAAGAAAGAGATTTACTTATAATTGTTGAGACATCAAACTTTTGAATTCTAATTAGAATGATTGTACAATGGAAGAGGAAGCTAATGTTAATGGTATATTCTTTTTATCTCTCTTCTCTATGGGTGGCTAATTCTATTGTCTTGGGGTGTGCAACAATGGAGTATGATTGTATGCATGTATGATGGTAATTTGCTAATTTAAGGAATTAATTAATGTTAATTCTATCTAATTTTTATGATTTAAAGATATTTAGAGGTTGCAAGCTCTCACAGTGCTTAGATATTTACTTTTGCTTGAAATATAGTATATGAAATTAAGGAAATGAGTTGACAATGATTTGAATTTAATTCATCTAATAGTCAATTCTAGAGATAGAAAAGGATAGTCAAAACACATTTGAATAAGAACTTCATGGGCTAATTATCACTTGACTGAAAAATAAGTAATAAAAGGGATATCCTATTTTACTCACATGGTTATTCCTCATTAGTAACTAAATCCATTACCATGAATGTTTTCTCTTTGATGTGGCACACCCCTAGGCATTTTTTTTGTCATTGATTAATTATTCGAGTAATCTATTAACTGCACACAATCATCATTAATATTTCTAAACATTTACATTTTCTCACAATTGCCCGGATTTTATTCTCCGACAATAGATACAACTCTTAGTGATTCCATACACCGAAAGTAAACTTGACAATTAGTTCCTTATGGATATGATCCCAACCTTTAGTTGGATAAGTATATTGAGGACAACTGCATGTACTTGTGAAGGTATAGTTGAGGGTTATCATGGTATAAATACCTAAAACGTACTTCTTCTCTCATAATCTGTCATGCCCCAAAAATTGAATGTGATGACGCCTACTTTCCCAACCCGGTAGGTCAGCATAATTCACAGTCTAAACTATTTAAAAGAGGAAAGTAATAATATTAAATAAGTGGAATAAGTCAGAATAATTAACATAATAAAACTAAGGGTATTAATCTAACTACATAATCGAAGAACTGGTTTCCACTGTCACAAGACACTAAATGTAAGAGTTTATATAAAGAAAAAACTGGTCACAACAAGTCTCTAGAAATTAAGTACTCAAATGCTAAGATAAAGAATTTGCATCACTGATAGAGAAACAACAATCCACCTTGTACAGCTCAAATGTCCTTGGACCAAGAAGGAGCAGAAAGTTCATGAAGTCCGGGGCTCGGTACCTGCACAACAATGTAGAAAATCAAGAGTGAGTACTAGAACAACGATACTCAGCAGTGACCTCGGCTGGTTAACAATAAAAAAACAAAATCCCCCTAATCTCCCAATCGTTCCTCCAACATTACTACAACCTGCAAATAATTATATACAACATCCTAGCAACAGTTTAAACAGATACAACAAATCTAAGAAAATATCCAACTCCACAAGTCATATGATAGAAATAAAGTATCACAAAAGTCAAGTCCAACAATAACCAAAGTCATACACAAGGACCTCAAGCCCAGAAATAACTCATTGTAGATGACATTTCCCAACTCATTGATGGTATCCAACATCAATTATCACATTAAGGTATCTGATCATGGTCTTGGCTATACCTTTCAAATATATAGACACCCAATCAGGACCTCGACTGTGTCATCTCAATAACATAGGCAACTATCAGAGCCTCACCTATGCCTTGTTCATAATATCATTCTATCATCATAATTTAGACACCCAGTCAGAGCCTCAACTGTGTCTTTACCAAAATCTCAATCAAGGCTCCATGGAAACCCAAATGAATATCAACAAGTAATACAATCTCATCAAGACATAGTTTAAGATTCATAAAAAGTTTCATCAATGAGTAATCATCACAAATCAATCATAGAAACTATCACAAGATGAGATTTCAATTTAATACATAAGCCCTCTTGGGAAATTTCTATCAAGAATAGCGTTTTTATTCCAATTTAGCCTCCCGAGTATTAATATTTTCAATATTAGGGTTGTCATTTATTTATTGTGGAAATTTTCATCAAAAAATATACAATTAGGTCTCAAATCTTATTCAAGTCTTCATTTCCAATGAAATGTTTTGAATCAATAATTTACACTACTATTCAAGTACGATCATGATTGAACGAATTCATCAAGTATGCTCATTACCCTCACTTGTTCATTTCAAATCCAACATGATAGATAGTACTAATTTTCTGAAGCACCCATATAACCCCAAGATACAATACAATTAATAAGCAACTTTTAACAATTTATAGAAAGCCATTAACCTTAACTTGAATTAATTTTGAAGAACCAAGCTACTCAAGTACTTTCCCCTTTCGATTAGCCTCCAACCATGCACAATCTAGTGAACCAACAAGAATTACAAGAAAATATTCACTAATCAACACCAAATTTCAAATAACTAGGGTGTATGCAAAACCAACCCTAGGCCCACCGACTAAAGATCGAATTTTCATCATAAAATAATGTTACCCAGCACTATGAGATGTTAAATATTAAGTTTCATTGGAAATCCTTTCCATTTCATTGCAAAATTGTCAAGTTTTTATCAGTTTCAAGTTCAACATTTAACCCATTGTTTTATGCTTTAAAACCATGAAATATTTAATGGAAGTCATGTTAAAGTAGTGGAGAATTGATGAAATAGTGATTAGGGACTTAGCCAAGTGATTATCTTTAAAAACCTTGTTGTACTATGTCAAAATGAGGATTTTGAGTCGTGCTTTTGCATGTAAATGAGAAACACTTTGTGAAATTCTTTTTTAAAAAAAGTTCCCAAGTGCACTTCCATGTCCTTCTTTGCATTCTTGGAGGCCCCACCGCGTTCATGAAGGTCAACAGGAAATTATGCATCGCAATAGCGGTATACCCGCGATCATGGAGAGTAAATCGACCTAGGCACTACGAACACAGTCCACCTTTCGCAATCGTGATGCTTGTCCAGGTAACTCTCTGTGAATGCGACCCTATGCTCACGAACTCGGAGGCCACTTGGGGGAAATAACAGCTACAACAACAATACTAAGTTTTATTCAGAATCCCATGAAGACAAATCATATATGAAAATATATTATTTTTTATATTACGGACTCAACGGAACCATTGAGTTATGCGTACGAGGTCTCCTTGACTAGATACTCGCTAAGGGGCCAATTTTAACCAAAAACCTCAGAAAGGTCAAAATGCTTCCGAGACTTGCAGTAACAGAATCATCGGATTTTCGATTCAAATACTCTAAGTCCAACTATTTACCCAAGTCAACCATTTCTCTTAAAGCTTAATTTTAGTCCGTCTAAAGGCTCAAACTCACCATGTGAGGTATAAAATAGGAGATGAAGGTGCAACTAGACCAAGCTCAACACTCCATAGGTGATAGAACAAACAGTATTCAATTACGAGGTCCCGAACTCTAGATGACCCCTAGAGTTCCTCATTTAAACTTAAAGGCTCCAAAAACTCAAAATTCTCAAACTTTAATATCAAATCCCATACGACACCAAGCTAACCATGGAACCACACTTAGTTTGACAAAGGGGACTAAGGGAAGGGGAAACTAGTCAAAATACTCAGAAAAGGAAAAATAACCTTTAGAATTATTACAAAATTGAAGGCTCAAAAGGATTCTATCATCAAACCATGGGGTAGGACATATGTATTTTCAACTCGTAAAGCACGTTATAAATTTTGATAATTGTATATTATTTAAAATAATAATAATAATAATAATAAGTTCGTGGCTCATTGAAATATTTCTCTTAAGAGCAATTAATGATCTTGACTAAGAACCTAGTGTTCTTTAAGTGACAACTAACGATGAAGTTGGAAACCCATCTACCGACTATTTGTTTTAATAAATTTAAATTATCATTTAGAAGTCGTTTTAATTGAGGTGGATAAATTTTAATTATGTTGGATACTTACTTATACTCGAGGAATATGAGAATTATCGGTAAATGCTTCAAAGGGGCGAGAGACAAACTAGAACTCGTGGTAAGATTAAAAGCATTGCTACCAATATACCACATGCTAATAAAATAAAATAATTTAAGTAAGTTTAAAATAAATGAAAGAACACAAGCAATAAGCAGTTTCTTAGGCCAACTAGCATATTATATATAGAAAATAAATTGAGTCAGGCATAAGATGATAGAACGACTGTGCTAGAACCATAATACTCAAGGGATGTCTAACACCTTCCCCTCAGTCAACAGAATTTCTTACCTAGACTTTTGTATTCGCAGACCAATAAAAATAGAGTCATTATTGTAACACCAAAAAATCTAAAGGAGAATTTCTACCGTTCTATGTTCGTGCTTAAGTACGAGTACTAGAATTACCACTTGATACTAGGTAATTAAATACTTAATAAAGTTTGAAATTGGTAGATGTGACTCAAGGTAATCCATCCTAAAAATGTATGGTATTTAAGTTGAATGTTTTTAAATCTCTTGGAATCTACTTTCCAATGCAACAAACTGTGCGTTAAACCGAGTGCAGAGTAGAAATTTATGACCCTCTCTTTAAGGTCTTGTAGTATCTCAACCATTCCTTGAAAATCTATCATATAGTGGTTTATTTTAGGGGTGAAATGGTGTTTCTTTACATTCTCGAAAGCTTAGTAATAGTTAGGTATCAATCCTTTATGTTTATACATGCTTTATATGCTTATAAACCTCAAAACATGTAACAGTTGGAAGCACGACATGATTGCAAATGTGAGATGATCAAAAGAGTGTGTAGAGAAAATTAGATAGAGACTAACCATTATAGGAGACATTTTACAATTATAACTATTCCGTGATATCAACTGTTTTACAGTTGAAAGGTTGGTGCAATTTCAACCTTGACATAGTTAAGCCTAATTTTGAGTAATCTTTTCCCGTTTTGGCAAGGCCATTTCTTATATTTATCCACCTTTTAAATCATTAATACCATGTCATTTTATACTCCAAATTACATGATATTTAATCCCCAAACTATTATTCCAATTCATTCTTTGATCAATTAAATTTAAGAAGGGTTTCTCTAAAATTCTCTTAGGAGGTAAGTTAGGGCTTCCATAGAAGTATATTTTGTAGCAATAAGTTGATCTACTTTCCTTAATAAAATGTATACGAATTAGGTATGTGGGCTATGAACAAGGGTCTCCTTTCATCCTTGTGACAAAAAACCCTTTTCTAAATAAGGTCTTGAAGATGTACAAGCATACTACAGTTCTTGTTTAATTCTATAAACTATGATTCCCTGAAGCCATGGTTTATTTAATGTTTTTGAGTTATAATTATGAGTTTTTCATGATGATGATTTAATTATAAAATTACTCATGAGTTATCTATTTTCAAAATTGAAGTAAAAGAAAGAAGTGTTAAAGCATGAATTAATCGTTAATTTCAAGGTTCACCGTTAAAACGTGGATTGAGAATTAAAGTGTCATAATTAATTGACTCTTTATATGATTTTGAATGTGAACATGAATCATGTCAAAATTGACTATTTCTTTTTGCTAATTTAGCCTAATTGAAGAGAAGCTGTGAAAATGTGGATGATGTAACAATTTGAAGTTTATTCTTGAAACTTGATATGAGAATTTAAATGTCGTAATTATTTTCTTAATGAGTTAACATGATTTTAAAAGTTAAAGTGAAAGAATGAAAGAGGTCTTGAAGAATGAATTTAATATTATTTTTTCTAAAGTTTGTCTTAAAACTTGAGATGATTGTTGAAAGTGTCAAGATTGATGATTTTTACATGGTTTTAAACCCATTTATGAAGCATGTTTAAATTGAATAGTATGGATAATTAATCCCAATTGAAGAGAAGTATTGATTTTCTGCTTAACTTCATACGATGAAAGATATGGAGTTAATTAAGAGTCTTTATCTTGGTATTTAGTGAAAGAATATTTTACTCAATCAGTGGTATTTAGTGAAAGAATATTTTAACCGAGTCTTTATCTTTTATTATAAACTAATAAAGATGAGATATTTGAATGATTTTAGTTTTACTTGAATGATTTTAGTTTTATTCTTGAGATTTTAAAACTAATAATTGTTAAATTGCTTAATGGAGCCAAATTTTGGTAGTTGAAGTTATTTGAACTAAAATATGGGAGTCAGAGTTGAACATGATTTAAGGTTGTTGAGTCTAAAGTATTTACTAAGTTTATTTTATACACTTGGGAGTCAAAGATTTTAAACAGACACTATATTGAAGTTGACCATAATATAATATTGTTCATCCATTGCATAACTATGAGTTATTTATTGTAACACCTCAAACGTTCGGGATAAGATTTAAAATGTTCTATGTATATGGTTAGATTCATACTAAATGAGTTCCTACTTGAACCTAGGTATTAACATCAATTTCTAAGTGTGTGAAGATCTTGGGTCATGAATTAAGGTCCTAACAAACCCCTAGTAAAAATTTGAGTTCAAAGACTTTTTACCGATTCATTTTTCATATAATTCCTTCTAAGACCAGCTTCATATTATCATATCTCCCATACTATAAGGAGTTATATGTCTCATAACCTATCAAATTAAAGATTTCTAAGTCTTGTCTTCAACACATTAAACTATTCATCATTTTGAGTTCGAAGAAAAATGTTATGACCATTTTAGCGAACCACTGTGAAGAAGTCATGGGTTGACAAACCTGTTGATAGCCTATGAAGTAAAAACACCAACCATTTTTTAAGATGACGGTCCATCATTTATTCTACAAATTGACTAATATGCTACTAACTCAGATGATAAATGTGAAAACTGCAATAACTGGCCTCAATATCAAAACTAGTCAAGTAGCACATAAATGCACAATTAGGGACTCATGTACTACTACCTAAACTCGGCATCAATATTCTACTCAACTCATGAATGAATACACTAACGGACTCATGTAATCTATATGTTATATGTTATATGCTCATGAACTAAATAGGACACAAGATGAATAGAGAGGTTATTACCTCAAGAAGGAATGGAACTAGAAGGGAACAAATGTGGATATCTACTCATCATATCAGCCTCCACCTCCTATGTACCTCCCTCAACTGCTTGGTTCCTCCAGATAACCTTAACTGCCGCTATATATTTATTTCTCAACTTATGAACATGTTTATCAAGAATCTGAATGGGGACCTCTTCATAGATCAAACTATCATGAATGTTGACATCTTCGACTAGCACTATCAAAGATGGATCACTCATGCATTTCCTCAATAAAGAGACATAAAACATAGGGTGAACCGCTGCTAAATCTGCTGGAAGATCTAACCGATAGGCAACCTTGTCTACCCTCCTCATAATCTAATAAGGCCTAATGTACCTTGGACTCAACTTACCCTTGTTTCCAAATCTCATGCCTTCCTTCATAGGAGACACCTTCATAAACACCAAATCACCTACATCAAACTCTAACTTGGTCCTCCTTATGTTTGCACAAGACTTCTACCTACTTTAGGATGTCCTTAACCTCTCCAGAATGGCCTGAACTTTCTTCGTAGCATAAAAAACAAACTCTGTACCTAACCTCGTACCAACCATACAATGTCTCAAGTAGAGCCATATGAAAAATCGAATGAAAGGTGTTGTTGTATGAAAAACTCAATCAAACATAAGTGCTCAACCCACTTAACCTTGAAATCAATTACACACAGCCTTAGCATATCCTCCAAAGTCTGAATAGTCCTCTCAGCCTGGCCATCTATCTACGGGTGAAAAATTGTACTCAACAGGACTTGGGTACTGAGACCCCTCTAAAATGAGCTCAAAAACTGAGATGTAACGGATCACGATCTGAAACAATAGATAGAGGTACACAATGCATACAAAAAATCTCCATAAAGTAGATCCTACCATACTTCTCTGCTGAATAATTGATGTAAACAAGTAGGAGTCATTAGGTCCACTATAACCCATATGGAATCACACGTCTACGTTAATGGTAAACCAGTGAAAAATTCCATATCAATCACCTCCTATTACCATATTGGAATCTCAAACTATTGAATATCACATGCTGATCTCTGGTGCTCTACCTTCACTTGCTGAAAATTAGGACATTTAGCTATAAACTTTATCATATCCTTCTTCATACCTTCCCACCAATACACCTATCTCAGATCTCTATACATCTTAGTAGCTCCAGGATGAACAGAATACCAGAAATTATAAGCCTCTGACACAATCCCCTCTCTCAAACCATCAACTGTAGGGACACACATGCGATCTTGATAATGAAGGAACCCATATTTTCCTTTGGAGAAAACCTACACCTTATGCTTATGGACTTCATCGTTCAGCTTAGCTAGAATCAGATCACTATCTTATTTCTCCTTCACCGCAACAACAAGAGATGACTCAAAAGCATTATGAACAAGCATACCACCATCTTCAACACCAATTAATATAACCCCAAGGTGTGCAACCCTATTCACCTCTCTAGATAAATCCCTCTTATCCCCATCAACCTATGAAAAACTCCCCAAAGAAAACCTGCTAAGGTCGTCATCACCCACTACATTGGCCTTGCTCGGATGATGTATCACAGTCATGTCATAATATTTCAAAAACTCAAGTCATATATTATATCAAAGATTCAAATCCTTATAATCAAACACATGATACAAACTCTTATGATAGGTGAAGACATCTACATGCACTCCATACAAGGTCCACAAATTCAAAGACAAACCCACAACTGTAAGCTCAAGATCATGGGTAGGATAATTCTTCCCATGAACCTTAAGTTGTATAGAAGCGTAATCCATAACCTTACCATGTTGCATCAGAACACAACCTAGTCCAACTCTGGAAGTATCACAATACACCACAAAACCTTCAAAACCATTAGGCAAAGTCAACACCGGAGCAAATGTTAACCTAGCCTTAAACTCCTAAAAACTCATCTCACAAGTATTAGACCACTCAAACTTCACTTTATTCTAAGTCAAACGGGTCAAGGTAGAGGCTATGGAAGAGAAGCCTGGAATAAATCTATAATAAGGACCATCTAGACCTAGAAATTTATGGATACCGACAGTAACTCGTGGTCTAATTAGACAATATCTTGCTTTGAACATAGGAGTTGCTAGGACATAATCAATCTTTTTAGAAGCTACCTAAATACCCTCGCTAGAAATGATATGATCAAGGAAGGCGACTGAATGAAGCCAAAAATCACATTTAGAAAAACTTAACATAAAGTTGACACTCTCTAAGGGTCTGAAGAATAAATCTTAAATGGTTTGCATGCTCCTCCTCGCATCTGAAATAGACTAGAATATCATCAATAAAGACAACACAAACAGGTCCAAGTAGGGCTTGAAATCCCGATTCATGAGTTCTATGAAAGCTAAAAGAGAATTATTCAAACCTAAATACATGACCACAAACTCAAAATGTCCATAACAAGTATGAAAAGTTATCTTTGGAATATCTAACTCTCTAACCTTAAGCTGATGATAGCCGAAATGAAGATCAATCTTAGAAAAGTGGCTAGCACCTTGTAGCTGATCAAATAAGTCATCAATCCTTGAAATGGGATACTTATTCTTAATTGTGACTTTTTTCAACTGATTTTAATTAATGCACATATAGAGATAATCACATTTCTTATGCACGACAATGTAGTAACACCCCAAGGGGACACACTCAACAGATAAACTCCTTGTCTAAAAGGTCAACTAATTGGTCTTTCAACTCTCTAAGATTAATTGGTGCCTTTCTATATGGAAGAATAGAAATAGATTGAGCTCCTAGAAAAAGATCTATACTCAAGTCTATCTCTCTATTAGGAGTGACTCTAAGTAATCCTCAGGAAACGCATCAAGAAACTCTCAAACTACAGGGACATACTAGATATCAGGAATATCGAACTCAGAGTCCTGGACTCAAACCAAATGATAAAGTAACCCCTTAGAAATCATCTTTCTAGACTTCAAATAGGAGATTAACGAACCCTTAGGAATATATCTACTCCCCTCCACTCAAGCAAAGATCTATTAGAAAGATGGAAATGAAAAACTTTAAGTCCTACAGTCAACAACAATATGACATGAATAGATCCAATCCATGCCTAGTATAATATAAACTTCTACCATATATAACCCATGAAAATTAGCAGGAACAATTATCCCCCAAAAAATGGGACAACTACGGTAGACTCTCTCAGCTAGAACAAGATCACCAACAGGTGTAGAAACAAAGAATGACTCAGATAAAATATCAGGATTTACACCATTCTGTCTATCAACGTATGAGGATACAAAAGAAAGAGTAACTCCAGGTTCTAACAATGCATAAACATCCATCTCATAAACTCTAAACATACTTGTCACCACATTAGCTGACTACTCCTAATCCTGATGAGAACCCAAAGCATACAAACGTTTTTGGCACTAGCCTCCACCAATAGAAGTATTAGCACCCTACTGAGGCTAGCATACTATTGGAGCAGCTATAGGGTAGTATTCTGTGGTCTGGCACCACCCTGTCAAACTGCGGGACAATGTCTCTACTTATGCCCGGACAACCCATAAGAATAACAGTTCTTCGAAGGGCAATCCTGAATATTGTGTATGATTTGTCCATACCTAAAATATCCATTGGATCCATCCTTACACTGTCCCAAATGAAGCTTACACACTTAGTACATATATAAGCACCACTTACCTGAGCTGACTTATTCTGCTGATTCTTTGAAGTTCTGAATGATGAAAGAAATGATCCCTTAGAACCCTATTGATGCTGCTATTTGAACCCATTGGACTTAGGCTGACTAGCTCTATTATGACTAGACTTATCCCTCTTACTCTGCTAACTCTCTCTATACTTAGCTTTATAATTAGCAATCTGCTTAAGATGCACCATCAATCAACTTATATAAATATCAATACTAGACATAGATGTTCTCCTGACTTGGATTAGATAAGGAGAAAGACCAAACACAAACATATCCATCTAAGTAAGCATATCAACAATCATCTCTGGAGCATACCTTGATAACTTAGTGAACTCCTTATTGCACTAAGTAACAGACACAGAGCCCTACTCCAAACTCAAAAACTTATGAACCCTCTCTTGTCTCTGCTCTCTAGGAAAGAATCAACTATAAATGCAGTCTCAAACTCCTCCTAAGATGGTGAAACATCACTAAGTCCCCTATTCTTCCTCCATAAATCACACCAAGACCTAGCAATATTCTTGAGATGATAATCTGCCAAGTCAACCCTATCAACATATAGAATTCTCATCATATCACAAAGCTGACGAACCTCCTCAATAAATTTCTCTAAATCATCCACATTCCTCGAACCATGAAACTCCAGAGTACTCAACCTCAAGAACTCCTTCATCATTACAACCTTAGCATCAAGAGAAACTGGATGAAGCATAGGAACCTAAACTAGCTGTTGAGCCTAAGCCATCACTATCTGAGCCACCATATGCATCATGTTGTGTAACTTTATAGTGGAAATATCTGCTAGTGGTTGTTGTGGCTCTGGAAGTGGTGGATCCTGGTTTTGCTGGTTCTTGTTTTCGGCCTTATGGTCAGATCATGGCGGAGATATAATCACGCGCAAAGCACGAGTTAGAAAGAGGAAATATCTCGAATTCAAACTCCATAGCACGAAGTAGAACATCAATAAAGGTAAGAGAATTATAAACATTCTGTATCCTCCCAATCATAGATGTGCTGCAGTCATACCCACAACTGAGGTTTTACCTAACACTGGCTTTCAGACATCTCCTGGGATTCTATGAACCTATAACTCACATAACCAGTTTATCAGTTTATAATGAAAATAGTTAAAAAATATCATATCTCAAGTAAACTCAGCTAAAAAAGCTTATCTCATTAGTCTTTAACAAAAGATGGAGACTTAGTTAAAAATAAGCTTTCACTTTCTTTCTTTCAAAATTTTCACTTTTACTTCTCTTTCTAGGAGTTTATATAACCGACATACCTTAAGGAATAAAGTGATGAATTCCAAATATTACCCTGTATGTAGGGGCTCCTAACCTTTCCAAAGGGAAATAATACTATCTCTAGTGGATCCAACACTATAGGCACACTTACTGGGACAAAGTAATAATCCCTATGTTAGGCTACGCATGCTGGGCTATAAGGGTCTGCCCACCTTCAGTGCTAATACTCCTCCCATAAAATATAATTACTCTATTTATAATTAAATAATTATAATGAAAAATTCATAATTCTAACTCAAATACATCAATTAAATCATTACTTTAGGGAATCACAGTGTATAAAACTAAACAAGAATCCTAGCATGCTTCTACATTTTCAAAATCTTATTTAGAAAAGGGTTTTAGGAAAGAAGTAAGAAATAAGTCGTTGTTGAAATCCCACATACCTATTAGAAGAAATTTGATGGTGAAAATTTAGCTATCAAGTTTCTACAGTGGAGTTTCTTTAAAAATCCTAGTTCTTGCCTCTTTGGAGAAGTTGGAAGAAAAACCTCCGCTTGATTTGATTTAGCCAAAGAGATGAATGAATTTAGGGTTTAGGATATTTATATTAAAATGTTTATAAGCCAAAACTTAATGGTTTTAGCCCAAAAATTCAAAGGAAATTTCAAAAATATCCCTCATTAAACGTTCTTGAAAACTTGTCGGCACCACTCCACGAGTTATGAAGTGGAACTGTACGACTGGTGGAGTGTTTATCCTTGAGTCATATAGTGATAAAATCTCACTAGAATGTAACCCCCATACCACGAGTCAAGACCAAGAGTTGTGGTCTTCAACTCCACGACTCGTGGTGTGCTTCATACAAGAGGGACAGAAAGTGTTATTTTCCTTCAATGATACGAATGGGAAGTACGGGTCGTGGTATTGAAGTGTACAGGTCGTAGTTTGGTCTCTTGGAACCTTAAAAGTGAAAAGAGAAGTTGTTGGTCATCTAGTAAGACTCACATCACTATTTGTACTATTGCACACCACAAATCGTACTACAAGAAGCCATGAGTCATACTATATATTTCGGAACATTTGACAAAAGAATAGTCTTTAATAAAATGCCCATAATCTTTTACTCTGAACTCCAAATGGCACGTGGCTTGTTTCTTTAGAAACTAGACACAAATTCCTGGTCATGGGCCACCTGAATCTTTATATATCAAAATATATGGTAGTTTAATATGACCCAATCATGAAGTAATATTAAGATTAAGCTTATTGAGAGAGCCTTGAACTCAACTTTTTATTATAAGTATTTTATGACTTCTAATCACTCATACCACACTTAGTTTAGGATATTATCATGAAGGAACAAGATTCATATATATATATATATATATATATATATATATATATATAGATAGATAGGGGATTTTCTATGATATCATATCAGTATATAGATGTATGTCATAACAAAAAAATCAAGTTATGATGGTATCTACATCCCTCCTATAAACAAGCCCAACCCAGGCCCAGAGTGTTGAGCAGTGGGATAGTACTAAGTACCAAAAAAGAAAAAAGAAGAGAAGAAAGGAAGAAGAAGAAGAAAAAGAAGAAGAAACATGGATACATATATAAATTAACCCTCAAAACCTGGTATTATAGTTGTAGAGCATCTATACACAGAATAGTATAAAATAATACAACCCGCAATGGGAAAAAACTATAAACAACTATCTAAAATCTAACTGGGAAAACTCTGACAATAAAAGGAAAATCGGCCAGCATGAACGTCAACTGCTCATTATATCTCCTGAACAGCACCGAGCTAACGATCGAGCTTGCCCTGCTAACTTGAACCAGGTTATGCATCGCAAAAAAATACAAAAGTGTAGTGTGCGTACCAATATGATGGGTACCCAGTAGCTATGCTCGGTCGAGTGGGCATTAGTAAGTATAAACAAGGTAAAGTGTGATAAAATAATAATAAGGAGGAATAGTCTCAATATCAGCTAACAAGTATGCAAGGAAACCAACTTCGGGGTATAAAACCATAAGACCTGAGTCACAAGCAAACCATGACCAACGTGACACGTACCTGGAGCTCCAACATTACTTGCATAACAAGGAACCATAAAAGAGAATAACTAACCATTAATGAACTAATCCAATCACAAGTAAGGTAAGGAAAGTTACCACAATAAGACTAGCTAGCAATAAAGCATATCAGCATACAAGTAACCCAACAGGACTTCTCCCATAAGTCCGAAGAGTACTACCAATCACAAAGAATGCAACACAAAGGGGTGTTAAAATTAAATAGTGCTTATACACACCCTCCCCGGTTTATAATCTCGCATCGAAGGGGCACCCGTACACACCATCCCCGATTTATACTCTCTCAGCGGAGGGACCCATAATAGTCTTTCCCTTTTATCACTTCTAATCCTGTACACCCCTTCCCCAGGATATGCAGCATTCCTAGTACCTCAAGCATGGCTACCCAAGATGGAAGGTTTGTGAAGGGATTTAATCACATGTACAAAATCCTCATAAAAATCCAACTAATGTCATAGTCATCAGGAGGAAATGACAAAGTTCGATCTTAGCCCATATATCATATCTCAGAGTAAATCTCAATTCCATCCATGTAGGCAAATCCAAGTCTCAGTAAAACCCAACTTGATGTGTCGGTAAAATCCAGAGATCACAGTAATGATGAGAAAATAAAATCCAGTGGTGTGAGAAAATAGTTCCATACTTCTCATAAGGCAGTCGTGGAAGATATAAATATAGTATATAAGAAATAAATTTCTGATTATCCTACTGTCAAAAGCCAAAATATGTCATGACTCGATTTCTCATGTCATGATGTCACCTACTATACCCAAGTAGGAGAACCAAACCCCGTAGCCCATAGCCGAAGCGGGGGACTACTACAGTAAAAGCAGAAGAACAAAAAAGGATATAAGCAATAAAATAAAAATTTTACAGAATAAACCCAAGACTCGATGTCAATGTCAAGCGAACCACTAATATAGAACAATCAAAAAGAGAAACTTTACAATACACAACGTCTCCGAAATACAATGGAGATAGCAAAATCAAATGTACATCAAAAGAGAAACAAGATGAAGCT
>JBDJHY010366358.1:0-18517 GCA_039654485.1 Withania somnifera | reverse complement strand
TATGTGTACGGTCTTTCTTATGTTATGATAGGGATTATTCACCCGAACACCATGACCGAAGTCCTAGTCAACTTTTTCTCATTAATTTTATACAGTATATATGATTCACTAATCAAAGTCTAGTATTCAATAAACCATAACCTACCTCAACACTAAAATTCTTTATGATATCTATGTAACCTTGCTCCTTACTCGGGCCTGAGTTAATGGCGATGAATTCAAGAGGAGGATGATTGAATCTAGTTTCTTTAGAAATTTTCCTCTCTATTATTGGTGGTATATGATAGAAATAACTCTAAGAAGTATTTAGAAGAAAATCACTTTTATAAGAGTCAAAGCAGAAATAAATAGTTTCAACGGGTTATGGTCTGTGACACCTAACTAAAGCAGTTGTATTCCTACTATTGTGGGCTTGCTATAGCGGTCAGTAGACTTTTACGGAGGGATGGCCTAGGTGGATCCACTTCTTTGAGATCTAATAAATTTGATAATTATTAAAGGATTTTAATTACTATCCTGCACTCAAATTCACAATAATAGCGTTTATAAATTCTTATGCCTCTACAGTGAATATTTTCTATAATGATAGAATGGATCATTATATCAGATACCAATTAAATAATTATTCATCTATGGATGTACATAGGAAACATGAAGAAAGATGTTGAATTAAAATTAAAGTCACTACACCCAAAATATTCTTCCATTAGGGAAAGGAACTTATTCACCGCAAGTTGTTGCGCAGACATCATGATACCCAGAAAATAGAGTTAAGCACTAACATGTAGGGCCAAAAAGTAGTAGCATGAAGTGAGCTATGGGATACTACAATTATCTTTTCCAACGCATTCAATGGATTCCACCATAAATAGGGAGTAAGAGAAGACATGTAACTTCTATTTTCGGGGCGATTCCACTGCAACAAAAAAAGTGATCATCATAGTGAAATACAAAATCTTAAGGCAGAGGGTTCATCTTTCCACATTTTCAAATTTCAACATTCTCTCTTCCAAAAATTCTCTCCAAAACTTTCCCTCCTACTTCAATTTCTTAAGATAATTTTTCTTTGTTTGTGTTATGTATTATTTAGAACTATTACTGTCGTTTTTTATTCTTAATTTGATTGATTTGAAACAAAATTTAGGGTTTAGGGGTAATGGTTTGATTTGCCTTCGTAGGAGAGTAAATTTAAAGCATGTTGGTTTATTTTTTATTTTTAACTCTCCTACATCATTTTAGGCGTAAGATTTATGGAGTTTATGGGGGGGTTTTAACTCAAAAAATTGGGTGGGCTAACTAAAGGATTTTTTTTCAAATATTTTGAGTCATTGCGGATTGATATGGGTGTTAATCACCATAAAAATAGCATAGAATAGTCATACAACCCGATATAGTAATCGATATGTGTTAAAATTTAAAAGAATGAAGAAAAAACAAAAATGATACAATTTTTGGGGTTGAGGGATTTTTAGGGATGACAACCCATTGTAATATAAGACTTTCCACTATAGTAGTCTCGTCATGGAGATATGGACTCACTATAGAGGAACTGTCTACTCTAGCTTTTTCGCTATGAACGCTTCTCAGCGGTGAAGGCCTGCAAGCAATGTCATTGCTAAGGGTTAAAAAGTGGGTAACAAATATGGTTATTTATTCAATTCAACCTATTTGAAATGAGTTAGATATCCATCCATTTAAAATTGGGTCAAATATGAATCTAACTCATATTATCCATCATAAAATATGGATAACTAATGGGTATCCACTAAATCTTAAAGTGTAAGACATTTATTAAACCCAATTTCACTCTCAACCTACCCCACTCCACACATAAACCCCACCCACCCCAACCCCACCCATTACCTACCTCACCGTAAGCCCTAATTTTTAAATTTTTTTGTTTACCTTTTCCAAAGTTCTAAGAAAAATATTTTTTTACCCCACCGTAGTTCACCCCCAGCTCTCACTCATAAAAATAATTATATTATTTTATATTCTAAAAAGATTTATAAAATTTCTTCTTACCTTATCCCAGTTCCCGACCTCTAGCTCCTCCCCTCCCCCACCCCTCAATCTATATTTTTATTATTTTTTTCTTATCCCATTCCACACCCTTAAGCCCATCACCCCTTCTACTAACAAAATAATGTAAATTTAATTATCTTTTCAAAAATATAAAAAAAAAACTATTTTTTTCTTATCCCACCCCCATACCCCCTAATTTATAAAAGTTTTTATTATTTAAAAATATATAAAAATTAATTTTTTTCTTATAACACTTCATCCCCAGCCCTCTACTCCTACCCCCACCCCTAGCCTAGCCCCACAAACCCCTCATGCCAGATTTTTTTTAAAGTTTTAATTGTTTTACTAAAAAAATAATTTTTCCCCATACCCCTGCCTACCTATATTCCTAAAAAAAAATATTAAGTTCTTATTATTCTTATAAATATTTAGAAAAATTAAACTTTTTTCTAATCCCACCCCAAGCCCCTTACCCACCTCCCCTGTATGAAAATTAAGTTTTTTTTTTTGTTATTTTTTAAAAATAATTTTTTTCTTCTCACCCACCCCACCCACCCCCAGACCACCACTCATATCCACTTCAGCCCACCAACTAACACCCGACCAAGATCTCCACACTCCACCCTTAATCAAAAATTATGTTTTTAGTATTTTAAAAATAAATTAAAATACTATTTTTTTTTACCTCACCCTATTCAATTGATCTTAATTTTCATTGTTCATTTTGAGTTCATTGAATCTTGTTAAGATATTTATTGTAATATGTGTACCCATATCTTCCATTGGGTAAATCATATTTTACCTATCACAAAATATGGCCTGAGTCAGGTATTTTATTCATTTTGATCGACTCATATCTGACTCAACCCAGTCGTTTTCCACTGCTAGTCACTGCCTAGAGGAAATAAAAGAAGTTAGACTATTTGTGGATTTCTTGCTTTCATTTTTAACATGTCATTGTAATCCTTTAAAATATAACCTAACATATTTTCTTTTCTTTTAATAGGTGCTATATTTACCATGACAAGAGGTAACAATGCTTCTTATAAGAGGTTCGTCAATCCCCAATGCAAGAGGTGTGACATGGCGTAGAAAGCCCTGGTTCTTCCACATGAGTAGATTTTTTCTGATGGATAAGGTGGAAAGATAAACACCCCTTACCCACTTTCCCCCCTAAGAAATTAAGTTTTTTTTTGATATTTTTTAAAAATATTTTTTTCTTCTCACCCCACCCCACCACCCACTCTCGGACCACCACTCATACCCCACCTTATCCACCAAATAACACCCGACCAAGATCTCCACCCTCCACCCTCGATCAAAATTATGTTTTTAGTATTTTAAAAATAAATTAAAAAATTATTCTTTTAAACTCACCCTATTATAATATGTGTACCCATATCATCCATTGGGTAAATTATTTTTTACGTATTATCAATATTGGTCGAGTTAGGTATTTTATTCATTTTGATTGACTCATATCTGACTCAACCCAGTCGTTTTCCACTTCTAGTCAATGCCTAGAGGAAATAAAAGAAGTTGGACTATTTATGGCTTTCTTGCTTTCATGTTTACCCTGTCATTGTAATCCTTGAAAATATAACCTAACATATTTTTCTTTTCATTTTATAGGTGCTATATTTACCATGGTAAGAGGTAACAGTGCTTCTTATAAGAGGTTCGTCAATCCCTAATGCAAGAGGTGTGATATGGCGCAAAAAGCCATGGTTCTTCTACATGAGTAAGTTTTTCTGATGAATAAGGTGAAAAAGTTAACACCAAATCCTACAACTGGTTGGTGGAGATACAGTGCCCAACCACCGGCAACGCAGCCCTACGACTATAGTGAAACTAGGTAAGAGAGTTTTATGCCATTCTCCTTCGCATAGACTGGACTCTTCCGGACCGGGTATGGATGTATGGGTCAGGGAGATGAACATTAATACGATTATAGTGTTTCCAAATCCCTAGGAGGATGAACTCAGGGCAAGGGTGGACTAGGACAATGTGCAGCGATTGGTTAACATGCTGATGCTGGAGAACTAAGAGGGTCAAGACTCTTTGGTCCTGTAGTCATACAGGGATGTGGAGCACTAACTTAGCCTAGAATTTATAAAGATCTTCACTTATGAAATATCAATGATTTGACTTACATGTGAGTGTTTTTAATGGATTACATCATGGATAGGGTGACGATGAATGTGGGGACCTAAATTATGGCAGAGAAGATAAAAATGCAAAGGGGATGGTGGTGGTGGGGTGAATTGCTTTTTTTTTTCTTCATTAGTCGATTGTCATTGTAGTTAGTCGACTCCACTAAACAATAATAAAAAATTGAAATTACAAAAAGTAAACTTGACACATAATATTTTATATTGGCTCAAATTCAATGTGGATTTTACAATTAATCCCCTTCGGTTGAAAAGGTGTTCTCTTCAAAGCTTTTTGATTTATAAAGGTAGTTCCTACTACTACTTTCAATAGTATTTTTAATCTTGTTCTCAATATTTCTTTTTTTTTATACAAAGCCTTACCAAAAATATTTCTCTATCCTTTCTTTTTTTATTTCACAATAAAACTCAAAGTTGAACTTTAAAGTAGTACAATGCTTATACAAAGTATAGAAAAGAAGTAAGAAAGTTAAACAATGATATTTCAAATCAGAGGGTTAAACAAGCTGTTGGAAAATTGATGTTTCCTAAAATGCTTTGGTAGCAATCAATATTTCTTTCTTTACTTTATCTTGAAGCATTCTCTTTCTTGAAAGATATTCTCCACATTAAATCATTATTCCAGATTTCCTTGATTTATGAAGTTTTCCTTCATTTGTACTTCTTCAAGAATCTTTCTAACTCTGGATTCCTATCTAAATATGGTGTGTACATATTTTTTTCCTTTTTGATGTAATTTGCAATCCCTGCAATTAATGAATCATCATTAAAACATCACTCTAACAATCTTCCCCATTTTAATGATGACAAAAAAATAGTAGTCAACTTCCCTGATTATTAGCTGACTCCCCATGAATAGAGGAAGATTCCAACACTTCAAACATGCCATTTCTCCTCTTTTGGCATTAGCTAAAAGTAAAACAATACATGGAGACAAGTTATGGAAAAAGGCGGTAATATCCATGAAGATATGTAAACAATATAATAATGGGAAACACATAATAAAGGTCAGTCTCAGGCAATTAGTCTTAGTTACATCCAAAAACAACAAAATAGACAGTGCAAAAGGCATTAACACTACTAACGAACCTACCAGGCCTGAGTATAATAAAGAGGTAGGTAATTGTATTGGCAGTAGCATCTTTGAGGGTAGTGAACTGAGTGGTGAGAGTAGATGATAGAGCATCAATGCAGGCATTAATCCTTGTGGCTAGCTTGGACGCTTCCTTGATGGCTTGATCAAGTTTGAGACGTAACTTAACAATATCAGTATCAGTCTCTTTTAAAGTGTCATTATCTTGTCTACTTTAAAATAAAGACTCAATAAGATGTCCTTGAGGGATTCCATTTTGGTATTAAGTTTAACAGTCTTAACCAATACATCACTGGACAGAGAAGGAGTAGAGAGGAGAAGAGTTTTAACCTTAGGCAAACTAGGTGCAGCAGGACCATTATTATCAAACTTATGAATCCATGAATCATCAGTGCGAACATAAGTGATGCTAATAAAAGCCTTTGAATAGTAGAATTTCTTGACAGAGCTAGGCATAAAATCACCCACAAAATATTTTTGACATCCAGGATTTTAGTAATAAACATACCATTAGGAAGAACAAAGGTATTTGTAGCAGAGTAAATCTTGTGGTTCATCGATGGTGACTTGATTTGTCATTTATTCAGAATATAATATGTGAGAAGGGTAGCTTTCATCATGAGTAAAAGAGAAATTGATGCAAGATATAATAATATATTTTGCTTTGTTTAAGATTGATTGCCTTTTTTAATTGCATTCATATCACATTGATACAACATAGAAAAGAATCTAAAACGAGGTAGAAGAGTGGTGTAAATGATATGAGTGATTACCCAATTTTCAAAAGATAAATATTTAAGCCTTAACTAAGAAGGGAGAACTTCACAAGAGTCCAAAGGAATGACCCATTTTTCATGTTCAAAAGCAGCTTCAAAATTAGAGGGCCATGATCGCTTAAAGGACCCATAGTACCCAATACATTGGATACAAAAAATATCATCAAATATAGCAAAATTTAGGAATATACACTTACCAAGAACCAGGGATTCCAGTTAATTTAAGTGAGAAGAATGAATATCTGTATAAAGGAGATGAATAAGAGGCTCAAAAACAACTTTCGGAGTATTTGAGAAGATATTTACCCAAGATTGATTTCTAAGAGTATCCTTACATTTAAGGATTCAAACAAGTCTAGATCCATGATATGACCATGTGTGAGGGTTTTTTGCTCGAGGGAGTGAAAAAGAGTTTCATGAGAAGAATCCCAAAAGTCAGTTTTGAGATCTAAGGAATAGTCGAAGTTGGTTCTAAAATTCTAATTAGGACAAACATAATCATCAATAAGATTCACATATTTTCCAGTGGTGGTGGTGGAGGGGGGGGGGGGGTAAAAAGATCCACATGAAGGACGTAGAGTGGATTATTTAGAAAAATCAAAGTTATTTTGAAAAGGAGAGGATGCTTTCCCTTTTTCCTATTAACGAGGACTTTTTTGGTGGACATAGAAGGTAGTTTTTGAGATTTATCCACGGATGAGTTGAGTTGGGAGAAAATAAATATTGATGAATTATAAAGAAAGAAGGATGGATGGACAAGAGACGTGAAATGACATCAGAGAGGTGGGAAACAATGTGGAGTAATGATCACTTTTATAGAGAGACATAATAGCCACGCGAGGTACATTAAAGATAACAGATCGATTAAATCAACATAATCAAAGCAATTAACGATGCAGAAAAAGATTTGAAAATATACCAAGTGATTCTCTGAGGGTGTAGAATCTTTCTTCTAGTAAAGGCTTGGTAAAAATATTAGTAAGTTATAATTCAGTATTGATAAAGGATAATTTGACATCACCATAAGCACATGATCACATATAAAATGATGCTTTATATCCATATACTTTTCTATAGAATGATGCACTTGATTTTTAGACAAACAAATTGTATTAGAGTGATCACAAAACAAATTCAACAGGTTTTAAAAAAGCTCATAGTTATTTAGTTGATGTTGCATCGAGAGAATTTGAGTACAACAGAGACCAAAAAAAATATACTTAGATTCAATGGTATATATAGAGACACATTCACTTTTTCTTTATATTTTAGGAAATTATGGACTTCCCAAAAAATTAACAAGTTCTACTAGTGCTTTTTCTATCATTTCTTTCTTTTATATAATCTGCATCTAAAAAACCTTTGAATTAAAAATCATTTAAATTAGGATACAACAAATCAAAAGAACCTATTCCTAAAAGACATCGAGTAATTCATTTTACTATAGATAAGTATGACTCTTTAGGAATCAAATGAAATCTGACACACCTATGAACACTATACATAATGTATGGTCAACTTGCAGTTAGATATAATAAAGAAGCCATCATGCCTCTATATATTTTTTCA
The DNA here is from genome assembly GCA_039654485.1 of Withania somnifera. Taxonomy (NCBI): domain Eukaryota; kingdom Viridiplantae; phylum Streptophyta; class Magnoliopsida; order Solanales; family Solanaceae; genus Withania; species Withania somnifera. Next base: position 10,883 of record JBDJHY010366358.1, on the reverse strand, counting down.
TCAACTAATTTACCTTCATCATCAAATTCTAGAGAGAATGTTGAGATCATATGAGTTCCCAAAGCTTTGGAACCATGCATACCAAATTTATGGATAAGCTCCTTAGTATACTTACTTTGATAGACCCAACACCGTTTTTTGATTGGTGAATTTGTAAACCCAAGAAGAAGGTTAATTTAACCATCATTCTCATTTCAAACTCACTCTACATTAATCCAAAAAATCCTTACACAAATAGGGTTATAACTTCCAAATATAATATTATTAACTTGTACTTGAATAATATGATTCTCAGAGGATGTTCCTTTTATAAACAAGGTAGTATCAGTTTTCCCTCTAGAAAATTTATGAATAATGAGAAAGATACTTATTCAATCATACCAAGCTCAAGAATCTTGTTTTAGACCATACAAATAATTTGATAATGTGAAAACGTGATAAGAAAATTTGTGATTTTCAAAACCTAGAGGCTGTTTAGCAAATGCTTCTTTTTCAATGAAGTAATTTATAAAAACATTTTATACATTCGTTTGAAAAAGTTTGAACCCTTTAAAAGAGGCATAGAATATGGATGGACTCTAACTTTTCTACAAGAGAAAAAATTTCATTATAGTCGACTCCTTCTTAGTATGAGTAGACTTGTGCAACCAGTCTAGCTTTGTTTCAAACTACTTCTCCTAATTCATTTAGCTTATTTCTAAAATCCAACCTCGTTCCAATGTTTAAAGCATTGTTAGATTTTGGTACCAAACTCTAGAATTTATTTTTCTTTAATTGTTCAAGCTTTTCTTTCGTAGCTTTGACCCAATAATTATCATTTAGGGCTTCATCAACCTTTTAGGGTTCAAGTTATGAGATGAGAATAACATTTTCAGTGCTCTTTATTACTACTCCAATTCTCCTTCCTTTTCTTTTGGATCACCAATAATAAATTTATTTGGATAGTCAGGTTCTCTTATCCACTCATTTGGTCAGGTTCTCTTCTCCACTCATTTGGTACAAAGGCAACTTTAGGTATTTTAGTTATAACTTCAGCTGGCTTGGGTGTAGAGTCAACTTTCTTTTGTTTGTAAGAGACATCTGGAGATTTTTCAATCTCTTCATGAAAGATATCAAGGTGTCATTTTGGTTAGTGAAAAACATAACTTAAGTGAAACATGAAAAATCATCAGATATAATAAAAGATTGGCTTTTTCCTCCTACGCTGACCATTCTAGTCGGACCAAATATGTCCATATCAAGTAGCTGCAGGGGTTTAGAGGTAGATATAACATCTTTAGAAAGGAAAGAGTTTCTCGTTTGGTTATCTTTCTGACATGCATCACATATTTGATCTTTGGTGTAGCCAAGTTTTGATAGTCCAAGAACAAGTTCTTGATTTGTAAGCTATTCAATGAGTCACATAGTGGAATAACCAAGTTTTTTGTGCCAATTCCAAGGATATTTAGACACAGATGCTAGAAAATGTGTTATTAGTCTTTTTAAAGGAATCTAATACATACACATCCTTGTCCCTATTTCCTGGCAATAGGGTCTTTCTTGATATATTTTCAATTAGGCATGTTGTCTTTTGAAATCTTACCTCTATATATACATCACATAGTTGACTAATTCTCAATAGGTTGTATTTGAGTCCCTTGACAATATAAACATTAGCAATATCACAAGTTTCATTAAAGGAGATAGTTCCATTACCAATGGATTCTCCTTATATTGTTAGAAAAACTAATATATCCTCCATCAAATTCAATAATGAGTTTGAACAAGAATTTATTTCCTTTCATGTGATTTAAAAAATCACTATTGAGATACCATTTTCCTTTTCTCTTAGAGCGGTGTTCCTATAAAACAAACTTATTCCTCATTTTTAGGTACCTAATTTTCTTTGGGTCCTTGTTAGTTAGATGATAAAATATCTTTTCTAATTTTGGGTTTTCATATCCATTTAGAGGAAGTGCAAATGTGAAATCTATAATTATAGTGCTTAAATATTGATTTGCTGAAGTAATAGCATGCAAAAGAGTCGTGTCTTCAAGTGATAAATTTCTAACTCTATAATCTCTATGATGATAGTTTTCAATCAACTTATTTGACTAATCTATTCACAAGGATTATTTTTACTATTGATAGGTTTATTACTATCAAAATTTTCAGTTGACTTGGGAGTTGACTGATTTGATCCGATGACATTATGACTGAGTGACTTTTGAAAACTATTGATTTGAGTTTAATTTAAATAATTATTCCTCAAGTAAATCCTTGTAAATTTCACAAACTTCTACCTTAATTTCTCAGTCCTTCTTTTCTTGCAGAAGACAATCACTACAACTAATTGTAGTTACCTTATTGATTCACCTATTACCATTAATTAAATACTTAATGATCATTATATACATTTTGAATACTTCCTCGTCTCCTCAATTACTGAATACCCCGTTATTGGTGTACCCTCTGGATAGTATTCCTCTAGCTTCTGGGAAGTTATTTGCAATGTATCTGTACTTTTTACATTCATAGCATTTACTATCATTCATCCATATAGTTATTGAATTTACTCTAGGATTGTTCTGCTGCCCTCGATTGTTGTTTCTTGCTTGTCTTAAAAATTCTCTAACATACTTGGTGACTAAAGAGACTTGTTCTTCTCCAAAATCATCTTTACATTCAATAACTTCTTCTGCTACCTAAAAGGCTACATTTCCTTTCTGTTCTTATCTAGTAACCTTTTGTTTAGATGAGCCTTCTCGAAAACAATGAGATCTCCTCTTAATCATGAGAGAGCTTTCTAATATTTATTCTTTCGATGGCTATAACTTTGGCATTCCATTGTTGAGGCATACTTCATAGGATGCGAGTAATCTAATTAGAGACAGGATAAGTTTTTCCTATTGCATTGTGTTCACTAAGTATTTTACTAAATCTATAAATCATGATTTCAATGGAATCTCCCTTATTTATTTGAAATAATTCATACTCATAGAATAGCAAACTCATGATGGTTTGTTTTACTTTAACATATCCTTCGTACGTAACTTCCAATTTATCCCATATTTGTTTGACAGTCTTACAGTTGAAGATCTTTTCATACTCCTCTTCAATAATGGAATTTAGAGAACATTCTTGGTATTTGAGTTGATATGAACAATCTCCATTTATTCTTTAGTATAATTTTCCAGTGATGGAATAAAATCTACAGATGTATTTCCATTGTCAGTATTACTCTCTAAGCTTGCACATCATAGGACATGATGAAGGTTTCCATTCTCATTTTCTGGTGGGAGAAATATTTTCCATTGAAGTAGGGAAGTATTATTTGAGAATTTCCTTCTTCTAATACGATACTAACAATATATTGATCCATGAACTTTACTCACTTACTTTTAGGAAAAGATTTATGAGACCTTGCTCTAGTGCCAATTGAAAATTCAAGAGGGACGATGAGTTTCTTCTATTTCTTTTCTTTATCAATCGACTATAACTGTGGTCAATCAACTCCATTAAATAGTAATAAAAAATTAAAATTTCCCAAACATAAACTTGACATAAAATACTTTAACTATTTCAGATCCAGTGTGGATTTACATCCAGTCCCCTTGGGTTGCAACAGTGTTATCTCCGAAGTTTTTTGATTTACAAAGCTACTTCCCACTACTACTCTCAATAGTATTTTTCAATCTCTTCTCAATATTTTTCTTCTCTTTTTCTTTTGATACAAATCCTTACCAACAATATTTTTCTCTCGTCTTTTTTTTACTACATAATAGAACTCAAAGTAGAACTTTAAAGTAGTATAATGCTTACATTAAATAGAGAAAATAAGTGAGAAGGTTAAGGCTCAATATATGAGTCTTTAGTTTTTTCCTTTTCAATATTAAATAAGAGGGTGAAACTAGCTGTTGGAAGGAGGAAAGGAAACTCAATGAACTTTACCATAAATGCTTTGGCAACAATCAATATTTTCTTCCTTGATATTTGATTTTCCTTCTAGATGCATTCTATTTCTTGAAAAGATCTTGTCGCATTAAATCATTATCCTATATTTTCTTGATTTGTGAAGTTCTCCTTTATTAATCCTTCTTCAAGATTCTTTATAATCAATTTGGACCGGAACTCCAAATCCCTCTCCAGATATGGAGTGTCCATGTTTGTTTTTTCATTTTGACATAATTTGCAATCCCTGGAATCTATCAGTCATCATTAAAACAACACTTTTATAAAGGACCATTGTGTAAATTAACACAAGGAAGTTTCCATTTCCCTCTTTGATTAGTATGTCATTCCAGGGGGCGAATATCTTAAGAAAATAAAGGATACCATCATTGAGTGTGACATGCCCTTTGACCCACTGAGGGTGAAGGGTGCTCAATGGAGGAGTTAAAAGAATAGAAAGGTGGGTTTCAAAATAGAGGGAGGTGGTAGATAGGGGTTGATGGACCTGGGTTTTGTTTTTCATAGCCTACGGGTCCCTCCGAGCACCTAGAAAAATAGATGGCCATACAAAAAAACATTTTAAGTGGTTCATTAGTGCCTCTTCGGGAGTAAGTGTATTCTAGCGCTGTAGGCCCATTGATATTTAGAGCACCTTTAAGTCTTTGGCCCAAGTTCCACACCTTAAGTCTGTATCTTGGATGAGACACATTACTTGAAACCACGTATCTGGCAACTAAAATCATTGAATTATAAACTGAAGAAATTAAAGTACTATAGTGAACCAATAATATAAGTAATACTGAATGAATTTGATAAAACAAAATAATACGAAATCTATAGATAATACTACATATTTTTTCTGAAAGCCTCTAACAATCTAAGATTGCATAACAGCTAGAACAAATCTCTAGCTCACTTAAAAACAGTAAAACTAAAATTAAATTACAATAAATAAAATATTGTATAGATAAGATGAATAAAAACCATCGTCCCCAGAACACGAGGACTCACCTCTGTCTAAGCTGAGGGAAATGTAAATCCTGACTATCTGCAAGTACTAGGAAAGATGCCTTAATTTAAATTTATAAGACAATATTGGATAGAGTATGCATCAGTGTTTTGAATATATTGGTGTATGAGCATATAATATGTAAGTGATACGAATATATATGAAATCATGCTAACTGAAAAAAACTAAGTTGAAGAAACCGATGAAAACTCATAGATTGAGATGAAATTATAAATTGAGATGTATTAACTCAAATATATCATGAAGTAAAATTGATTGGATGAATGCATATATACAAATTCTGTTGAGTTAAACTATACAAACTAAACAGCTAATAAGTCATACTTCATCTCTATAGTCATAAAGTGTAAACTAAACTGTTAAATGAAATTGTAGACTGTAGCTAAAATCTGAACATAGTAGAACATAGATGGGAGATTCTCTTATCAGACATAAACCATGCGAGCAACATGAAGTCCAACATAGAAACCCAATTGGTAGGTTTCTCTATGCTCGGACAAAGGCATAAAACCTGGTTGGTGTGGATCCACTAAACCGAGCCTTGATATTTTTTTGCTATAACCTGCGACTGAAATGTAGTTATGGGATTGAGGTATCAACTTGTACCGGAGGAAGACCCGATTCCTCATATTCTTAATGCTAAATACTAATTTCAAAATTAAAAAGTAATGTTCATTCTATATTGAATTGTTCATGCTAGTAATGACATATTGGGTTCATATATTAGACATGAAAACCAAACTAGACTAATAAACTTTATCTAAGCTTATACTAGTCACGCTAATGTTATAGAATGAGTCTATGATCGTTTTGATCTTGTAAAACTGAGGATGCTTAATTTAATCGTGAAAACTAACATTTATCTAAAACTATAATTGAGAGATCAAACATTATAAAAGTGTTATAATTATTCTGGAAAATGATTTTTGTGCATAATTTATCAAATAGTTGGAATGCTGATTAAGACAAGTAAAGAGTGCTTAAGGCTAAGAATAAACTAAATGCTAACATATATCCATGAGAAAATATAACAAATGAACTAACCTTATGTCACATAGATAAATATTTCATGAGAAACTAAATAAAAATTTAAAAATAGCTTAGACAGTAGGATAATCTGTGTACTATGTTATTTCCATATAAGTTCATCTGAAAACATGTAAAACATGGTTACGAACATGAAAATACCATATTAGACTGAATTTAAGTCATGTAGCTAACTTGGGGGTAGGAACCCTAATCCATAGAATACGTAGAATCTTAACTTGAAAATTATAGTTTGGGCATGAGAGTGAAAGACCCTCATTGAATGACCGTATACCAAATGACTAAAGTTTCTAACTGAGAATTCAAAAGAAGAGTTTTATTCTTGAGCTTGGGGTTGAAGAACCCTAGGTTTGACACATAGATAGAATTTGATGTGTTTCTAAACTTGAAAAGTGAGGAATTAGTAAATTTTGAACCTATTCCCACTTAACCTATTATTTAGAAGTCAAAACGATATAGTACTGGGTACATTAGGTTGGAAAATTACTCTAGAGAACTTCAAAAATGGACTTAAAAAAGTTACACTTGATTACTAAAGGTTCATGATGCATAACTTATTTTACTGAAATGAGCTCCACATAAAACAAGATATCATGGAGGCTAGGCAATCTTTTTTAAAGAAGTTTCATAGCACAGAGCTTATTTTTAAAAGTGAGCTCTGCGATGCACACCCCTCTACATGTTCAAAACTTGCGGAAATATGTACCTATGTACCTAAATGATTTTTATACTTTCTAAGGGTTTATGTTGTATTCGAAGCTTTAAAATAGCTAAGGAAAGCTAATAAAACATGTTGAATCCCTTGAGTATTACAATAATACCCATTTGAGATCATTCATCCTCGAATGATGATTGAAGTTGAGTTTGAAAACAAACAACCGAATGTTGGACCAAATCTTGAGAGTTGAACTTAGCCATAAACATGGCTAGCCTAGACTAAAACATAATTGAATATACTAGGCATGAATGTATAGGAAGCTTATTATGAAAACATAAAAGCTAAAAGGGGTAACTAAAGAATGGAAATAGTTACCTTAACTTAAACTGGGGTTAGAAGGCAAAAAAGTGGGGATACTTAGCCATTATATCAACTTCTGCTTCCTATGTTGCTCCATTAATTAGCTGATTACATCATAGAACCTTGACTTGATACGACTTCCTTACACGAGTCTACAAACTTATTGGTATAGTATCTAGACCAGTACTTCCTCATATATGATTATATCCTTCATAGTAATACTGTCTAAGGCAACAATGAGTGTAGGATCTCCAAAGCAAATTTTCAGCAAGGACACATGGAATACCGAATGAACTACTGTTAGCTTTACTAGAAGCTCCAACTCATAGGCCACCTTGCCTACTCTTTTAATGATCTGATACAAATGGAATAAGCTTCCCATTCTTAAGAAATCTTATAACACCCTTCATAAGTGAGACTTTCAGGAATACCCAATAATTAACCTCAAACTCGAGGTCCCTTCTCCTTACACCTTCGTAGGACTTTTGTCTACTCTAGATTGTCTTCAACCTCTCTCTGATGACTTGAACTTTATGTATAGAATCATGTACTAAATTTGGTCCTATTAAGGATTCTTAACCAACTTCATACCAACCAATGGGATACCTACACCTTCTCCCATATAATGTCTCATAAAGAGTTGTCTGGATGCTGGAATAATAACTATTGTTTTATGCAAACTCAATCAAAGCTAAGTGATCATTTGAACTACCTTTCAAATTAGTCACACAATATCTCAACATGTCCATATAGGTCTGAATGATACACTTTCTTGACCATTTGTTCGAGGGTGAAAAGCTATTATGAGGTTTACCTTAGTGCCCAAACCTTTTTGAAAGGACTTCCAAAAACTAAGATGCGAGTAAGTACCTCAGTCTAATATAATGGTTATAGGAACACCATAGAATCTTACAATCTCTTGAAGATATATCCTGGAATAATCCTTTATTGTAAAATAAGGTAAGATTACTAAGAAGAAGGTTGATTTGGTTATTCTGTCCATAATCACCCAAATTGAGTCATTTTTCCTGCGAGTGCGAGGCAATGGCGATATACCATTAACCTCAAATAAATGAGATATAAAGAAGGGAAAACTACAACATGTATAGAAAAAGAACATGAAAGGGATCCTGCAAAATCTAACTAATCAGCATGTAAAGGATCCCGCAGGATCTAGCCAACTAGTAATAATATCTCATTACTGAAATAGTAAAGAACTAACCTCCATAATATTTCATATGAATAATAAGTACAAACAAGAATGAATGCAAACCCTTTGGCACCCAATATTACTGGAGAGTACAAAAACACTCATAAATAGGATATGTAGGATGATATGATTCGAAGATGATAAAGTACATCTGTACACTCCCACTACAGACCCACAAGCCCATCTAGGTAGGACTATGGAAAGCTGCAACCCATATACTTCTCCTTCTTGTATAACTATCCTTTGGTCATCCAAAAGTCTAGATCAACAGGGTCCATAAAAGGCCGCAACCTACATATAATAACTAATAAAGTAAATAGTACTTATATAAACATAAACTATACTCGGATAAGATAAGATATATTAAGACCTCTGATAGGTTGGTATGACGGTATTTTATGCCACATATTAGACTTAAAACCTGAGAAACAATGCATGTTCTTGAGTAACAATAATGTTTTTAATGCATATACTGAGTATTTTCTGGTTTAAATCGATATGAGGAAGTTTAGAGAAATTTTACATAAGAAGGGAAAGTTTTCATGATTAAAAGACGTTTCTCCTATCACCAGATGACTTGCCTCAACCCATTGCCCAAAAGGAATATTACTGGAAAAAAAACACAGATAGATTGATGCGGATTGATATACGAGGTGCATGGGAAATAAGAGAGAAAGAAACAAAGAAAAAGATATAAGGAAACTTACAATTAATACACCGATTTATGAACAGAAAGGGACTGGTTACCCTCACCTTTCAATCAAACCAATGGTTACGATAAATTTCCAAACACGCAATCTATGGAAACCAAATTGAAATCCATAAAATAAAAACCTTTGATTGAGTGTAAAAAAGAAGTTACGGTTGTAATTAAGGGAATCTACCCTCATTTACTCACTACGATTATGCTAGATTATGTCAAAATCTATGCTATGCTAAAACTACGCTCTCAAGGAGTTCAAATGTTTATTCATTAATGTCTAAATAAAAAATACCGTAAATTTAATATTTATATCTATCACAAGTTGCAATAGTGGAAATTTTGTCCCCTAAAGTTCTGGAATCCTTAAAATAATCCCAAAGTTTTGGAATCTTTAATTAGGCCCCTCAAGTTTTGGAGTATCCACATCTTGTAACTTACAAGTTGTCCATAGGTTTAACATTTTGTGATATGGCTTGAAAAGGTCTCCCTAAGAATCACTCTTTCTTATTGTAGCTTGCAATGCCTACAACTCCGTTGCTTGACTCCATATGAAAAGTCAAGACGGGTAGGTTCTATCCGTGCTTGTATCATTCTTCCCTTATTGAAGAGTATTCGTCCTCGAATCCATGTATTCACGTACATCACAAGGAGATAAATCAGTAATATTAAACACATCATGGACATCATACTCACCTTAAAAATCAAGTTTTTAGGCACTTTCATTGATGCGCCATAGTACTTGAAATGAACTGGCCCTCTTGGGGCTTAGCTTCCCCTTTCGTTCGTGTGGGAATCTCTCCTTTAGAAAGTGTATCCACACCTAATCGCCTTGTTGAAAAATCATCTTCTTCATACCTGGTTTGTCTTTTGGGATATTTTTGTATTGGTTCAGTAAAGAGCCTCCTTCACCTGAGTGTGTATCTTTAACATCTCCGCTGCCTGCTTCTCTGCATCTAGACTTATCACAGAATCATTAGACAAAGGAGTTAGCGTAAGAGGAAATAAAGGGTTAAAAACAAAGCAATCTTCAAATGGAGTCATATAAATAGAGTAATTAAATGACCTATCGTATGCAAATTCAACTATGGGTAGTCTCTCCTCCCAAGAAGTTGGTTTACCTCTAATGACACAACGCAATATATTACAAAGTGCTCTATTAACTACCGCTGTTTGACCATCAGTTTGAGGGTGAAAAAAAGAAAAAAAGAGCTTGGTGCCAAGTGCACACCATAGACTTTTCCAAAAATAGCTAAGGAATTTAGAATTCTTATCACTAACAATAGTCTTGGGTATTCCATGAAGCCTAACAATATTAGTAACAAATAAAGATGCCACATATGGAGCATTATCTGTCTTATGACAAGGGATGAAATGTATACATCTTTGAAAACCTATCCACAACTACAAAAATATTTTCATGACCCCCTATAGTCCTAGGAAGTCCCAACACAAAATCCATGGAAATATCAAACCAAGGCCCACTAGGAGTGGGAAAGAAAGTATGCATACCTAGAGCATGGCTTGTTGACTTAGCCTTTTTGTAGTGTAGACGCTGTCCACATATGTGCTCCATATCTCTCCTAATCTTGGGCCAATAGAATTGTTCAACTAGAATATCAAGAGTCTTAATGAATCCAAAATGACCCATCATACCTCCAGCATGGGATTCTTTCACGAATAACTCCCTTCATGAGCTCTTGGGAACACAAAATCATCCATCTTTGAACAAGATCAAGCAGTTGAAACCTGTTAACTAGGTTTCCTTGTTTAAGTCACCGATAAGTGTTGCCGAAGTCAGAGTATGTAGAATAGAACTCCTTCAGACTTTCAAAACCCATTAGTTTGGATATAATAGTTTTGACCAACATGAACTGCCGTAATAGAGATCCACCACCATATTTTCCTTACTGTGTTTATATTATATCATGTAAGGAATCTCTCAATA
>JBDJHY010366250.1:0-15478 GCA_039654485.1 Withania somnifera | reverse complement strand
TTAACTTTAAGGCCTATTTTGGAGCTTGAATGGTATTTTTGTGTTTAGAGTGTCAGACTGGAATTCTAACACTTCCATTAGCTACACAATTTTGAATTTAGGCTAATTTAACCCTTGGTGCGCTTCCCAAGGTGTTCGTGCATAATTTAAGTTGATTTCTAAAAAGTTAGAAATTAACTCATTTTGTATAAGTCTTGTCTTGGGTTCATTTTCCTCAAATGACCTTCGATGTAAATTTCATTGATTTCGTTGAGTTTGGAATGTGTTTTTGACATAAGATACATATTTGGTTTGCCATAATTAGACTCTATTTCTATTTCGAACCCTTGATTAAAATTTCTAAAAGTTGTAGTTTTGTCAGGGCAGGCACAAATAAATTTCCGGTCAATGTACCAATTAATTGATGCCTAATAAATCAGACTTTTTACTAATAAATCAAAAGGTGTTGATAAATCAACCAGTGTACCAGCAGGTACCTATCAATTGGACTGTATACCGATAAATTGGTAGGTGCAGATATATTGTACAATGTACCGATAAATCAGTAGGTGCCGACAAATGGACACTTTGTACCAATAAATTGCTACCCACCCAAATTTTCCAATGACAGTAGAGTGTCGATTTATCAGGACAAATGGCCGATAAATCAGTACCTGAGGTTTAGTTCTTCATATTCCCACTTATTTTTGGTTCATTATTTCATCAACCTTTCTCTTGTTTTCTTTTTAATTTTAGTGTGATTTTCTTTGGAGACTTCCACAAACTACAAGAAAATGTTCCTTGAAAATCCATTACATCTTCCTTACCTTTGGTAAGTAATTTCATCCATTTAATTTCCTAAAAATTAGAGTTTTCCCTCCATTGATGCCCTAGTCATGGTTTCTTGATTTTATCAATTATATTAAAGGTTGTTGAGTAAATTCATGTTTATTGGGGTTATTTAACTCCGTACTAACCTTTCCTTTTCAAGATTCACAGTACAAAACCATAAAAGATCAAATCTTTAAACCCATTTAGACTCAATTTTCTTTTGATTGTTCAAGGGTCTTCCCTTGCCCGAATTATGCTTAATTTAGGAACATGGGTTCCTGCTAACATTGGGAACCCCATGATGAAATTTATTTTTTTAATTCTGATGAGCAGATCCTCTAAGACCATTTTAAGCCCAATCTTAGGACTAGTCAAGAACTTCGTATAATTTATACCATTGGTACATATTGATAGACAAATTACTATTTTGCAAGATTCAGATAAATTATAGTTTCTTTGATATTATTCGGAGTAACATTTTCAACTTAACAACGTTTTATCATCGAACGAAAGTTAGGCTTCGTGGGGCTATCTCTGGGATTATACTTTAATAATTATACAAAATAGAATCTGTGGGTTGGGTATCTAGTTTTTTATAATAACCTTTGACCGTTCTTTGGTCTATTCCTTATTGGAATCTATTTCTGCATCGCATCTAGATTTATATGGTGTCTTTGACCTAGGATTGGTCTAGTTATACCTGTTCAGATAATAGGTGGTTGTGATTTCATCAATATATACTTGTTTATAAGTTGTTCATGCAATTCACGAGGTGTTGGGCCATTGGCTCCATTGAGAGTGTATTGGGGCTAGGCCAGTATAACCACAGGATTATTGATCCATGAAGGCTAGATGTTGATTTTAGTAATAATGATAGATAATGATATAAACTACTAATTTTGAAGGTTTAAATAATAATATAAGAAAATGATCTTATAACGTTTTAGACTCGCTAGTGTACCGAGCACCCGGTACTACTATTTCTACTTATTTTACCCTTGGACTTACACCCTGGCACTGAGAAATATCATTTGACTAATTAATTTTGGGACTTAAGAATGATTTTATTCGACAGTGAGTACAACCGTCGGCACTTGTGTTCATCGTCGTGCTGCATTGAACATAACATTTTGATTGTATCAAAGATAAAATGGTTTGCTGATATATGTCATTGAGGTGTGGGACATCATACTTACTAAGATCATGATTTTGAGGCATGGAATTCCATACTTGTTTATATTGTGGCATTGAGGTGTGGGATGCCATATATGGCTTTGAGGCATGGGACGCCATAACTTTCTGATATATACGGTTTGAGGTGTAGGACACCAAGACCTATTGATATTATGACATACAAGGACTATTGAGATTTATGAGGTATTGACCCCAGATTGGATATTATTGAGGCTTATTAGGAGATGTGAGGATATATGTGACAGTAGATGCTGGTTACTTTATCGTGTCTATTTATTTTTCTGCACTTATTATCTTCTATGTACCCCTATTCATATGAGAGGCTTACGAGTGATTTTGTGCTTAATTCCTTTATCATATTGTTTATTTGTTGTTTCATTACTGTATTGTTACTTTTGAGACTTTCTAGTTTTGTGGGATAATTGTGCTTTATATCATTGATTATTCATCCTTCCCTTACTTGAGGTTACCAATATACCGTCAATATTCGCTCCCTATTTTTTACTATGTTCTTGATTATTGTTGTTATTATTCATATATATACTATTGCAAAGGATTCGGGTATGTCTTCCTTTATTACTGGAAATCCTTTTATGTTTTTAGCTAGCGATACAAGTGCATGACCTTGATATATAGACTGCAGTTTGTGCAAATTCTATTATTTTCTAGAGACCCAAGGTTAGCATGGCGTACAACTTCTCCTGCTCTCTTTGGTATTGATATTGATCTTCTTTTTAGACATCTGAATCCATATTTTGTACTTAGAGGTTTTGTATTACACCAATACCCAAGTTTTGGAATTTTTGATTCTTTTTACTTCCACTTTATTTATATATTGTTGTAATACTTGTGTTATTTGCTTTTGATTTAGTAGTCCTTTGCTTCGGCTTCAGACTATAGAGTTTGCTCTTCTATATGTTGTATAATAGGTGCCATTATGATTCATAAAATCCAGTCATGAAAAAATGGTATCAAAGCTCTAGGTTTGTTGGTGTTAGTGTACATAACCAATGTATGACAGAGTTTTGCGGATCGATGCAGACATGGTGACATTAAGAAAAATGACTCTTTCTTTTGAATCTTGTATCGTGCGTGAATCCTTGATGGTTTCTCCACAATTATTACTTATTTTCATCATTATTTTGCAGATGCCTCGTACACATTTGTCAGTAGCAGGGAACACCACTAGAGTTCCTACCAGAGTGCTGAAAGAGGTACCTACGGCTAGTGCTACCCTAGAGGTTTGATCAGTGACTGAAGCACTAGTTTTAGCACCAGCTGCAGCACCAATTGCATCACCTATTGTAGAGCACCCTTCACAGCACCTTCTCAAGATATTCATAACATCTTGTGGAAGTTTCTCAGTTCTAATGGCGGTCCCCCTACTGATGGGACACAACAAACTGTTCCAACACCACAACCTACACATGTAGTTCCTATAGTGCAACCAATTCTACCTATTATCAAGCAGACATTCCTACACTTACTCAGGTCCTCACGATACTAGTTGTTGCTCCTATAGTAGAGTAGCAGACATCTATGATAGGTTTGGAGCAGAAGCTCCTAACTAGACTTTTGAGGTTGGACCCCCTATGTTCATTGGAGTCCTAGGGGAAGATGCACATGAGTTCATTGTTGAGTGTGAATAAAGGCTGAAGAACATGGGGGTGTTGAAGAGCCACGGTGTAGCACTTACAGACTATGATATGCGTGGTGCAACTAAGTAGTGGTTGAGAGCTTTTGTTGTATGCCGACCAGCAGGTTCGCCCAAACAACATGGACCGAGTTTATGAGGTTTTTATGAGAAAAATTCTATCGAGGGATAAGCAAGAGAGCCTGAGAGAGGAGTTTAGGAAGATTGAGTAGGGATCGATGATGGTGGTTGAGTATGAGGCTCAATTCCACCAACTGTCAGTTTATTGTGTGGAGTTTAGGCCTCTTGAGGCAGAGAGAGTTCACAAATATGCATATGGGTTGTGAGACAGACTTTGTGAGGTTGTAGCCTTTCTAGTATCTGAATGTCTTCCATTTCAGCGGTGGTGGATTAGGCTAACTCTATAGAGAACCTTTAACATGAGATGCGTCAGTGCCACAAGAAGAGGCAGAGCTATCAGAGAGGTGATAATGGGTCCTATTCTAGGGGCCGTGGTCAGTTCTAGTATGCACGGGGCTAGTCCAGTAGGACGGTGTAGCCATCCTTATAGGTTTCATCTCCTCTTCATGCTCAACATATTTGGGGATATGGATCTTCATAGTGGGCTATTCAGATGTGTTTAGCCGAGGTTCTAGGAAGAGTGGGAAATCAGTGCCGTGTTTTTAGTATGGCATTGTGAGTCACTTTTCTAGAGATCATATACATAGTGGGCCATTAGGGTCGTGTTTCCACTATGGTCGCATGGGCCATATTTCCAGAGGTTGCACTTAGAAAGACAGTATTCAGGTTTCTCCCTAGGCCATGCTACCTGTAAGGGTAGTGCCTTTGTCTACTAGAGGTAGTTCATATGGTGACTCTTATGATGGTGTTAAGAGTGTAGGAGCGATGGTTATGGTTGTGGCTATCATGGCGGTGATCGCTAGTTATATACTGTTCCTGCAGGACCTAAGGATATGGCCTCAGATATTGCTATTATAGGTTTGATTTTTATGTGTGTTATAGCTGTTTTAGCCTTATTTTACCCTTGATATATAGTTTCTCTTATATGTTGTCTTGTTCTGCACCTGGTTTGGGGTGGCCTAGTGATGCATTATCTGTATCCATATGTGTTGCTACTCTTGTAGGGGATTCTTTAATAGTGGATTGGGTGATTTAGTCGTGTATGATTTATGTTAGTTGACTAGACACTTAGGTTGACTTTATGCTTTTATACATGGTTGATTTTAATTTCATTCTGTGCATGGATTGGTTGTCCACTCACCATACGATTTTGTGATGTTATGCCATTAACATTATCTTGGCTATGCCTAGTTCATTGCTGATTATGTTGCTGGGTTCTAGTAATTGCGCAATAACATAGCTTATTTCTTGTCTTCAGGATAGGAGGTTAGTAGGGAGATGATGTTTGGCATATTCAGCATATGTTTGTGATATTTAGGCCAAAATTCGTACTGCTGATCCAATCCCTATTGTTTCTGGTTTTCTTGATGTTTTTCTGATAAACCTACCAATCATACGACCAAAGAGAGATATTGACTTTGTTATTTGTTTAGAGTGGGGCACTAAGCATATTTCTATTGGTCCTTATCGTACGACTCTTAAAGAGTTGAAAGAGCTGAAGGTTCAGCTTCAAGATATACTAGATAAGGGTTTTGTTCATTCCAGTGCATCACCTTATGGTACGTTTCTATTTTTGAAGAAAAAAGATGGTATTATGAGATTGTGCATTGATTATTTGCAGTCGATAAAATTCATAGTAAAGAACATATATCCTATGTCGAGAATTTATGACTTATTTGATCAACTTTTGGGAGCCGCAGTATTCTCTAAGAATGACCTAAGATCCGGTTACAATCAGTTGTGGATTCAGACCGAGGATATTGCTAATACAATGTTTAGAACTCATTATGGTCACTATGAATTTCTTGTTATATCCTTTTGTCTAAATAATTCTCAACCAGCTTACATGGACTTGATGTATGGGTTGCTTAAGCCTTACTTGGACTCTTTCGTGATTATATTTATTAATGATATAATGGTGTATTCGCAGAGTAAGTCCGATCATGATAAATATTTGAGATTATTCTCTAGAAACTAAGAGAACATAGGATTTGTGCTATGTTCTCAAAGTATGAGTTTTGGTTGGAGTCGCTGCATTTTTGGGACATGTAGTGTCCAAGGCTTTGATTAAAGTTGATCCAGAAAAGATTCAGGTGGTACGAGATTGGCCGAGGCCGATATTTGTTTTTGAGATTTGAAGTTTTGTTTGTTTATCTGTATACTATCAATGTTTTATTAAGGGGTTCTAATATATTGCAGCACCATTGACTAAGTTTAATAGGAAGGATGTTTCCTTTCAGTGGTCTGATTATTATGAGTTGAGCTTTTCGAAGCTTAAGGAGTTTTTGACTTCATCGCCAGTATTGACCTTGTCAGTGGAGGTTCAGGGATTTTCCATGTATTGTGATGCATTTAGTGTTGGGTTTGGTTGTAATGCACCAACATCGAGTGATTATGTATGCTTTGAGGCAACTGAAGGTTCATGAGCATAAATACCCCACACGTGACTTGGAGTTGGAATCGGTAGTATTTTGCTTAAAATTTTGAAGCATTATTTGTACAAGGTCTAGTGTGAGATATTTACTAACCATCGTAATCTTCAGGACATTATGAATAAAAAAAAGTTGAATTCCAGCAAACTAGAGGTGGATCGAGTTGCTGAAAGACTATGACATTTCCATTTTATACCATCTAGGCAAGGAAAATGTTGTGGAAAATGCCTTGAGCTAGAAGGAGGTCAGTATGGGTAGCTTAGAAACCTTGTCAGTTTCACAGAGGCCATTGGTGGTGGAGGTTCAGTCGTTGGCTTGTCAGTTGATTATGTTTTATTTGTCAGACCCTAGGAGAGTGTTAGCATGTGTTGAGGCTAGATCTTCCTTGTTTGATTAGATTCTACAATGATATTTCCAGGATGATGATTGGTTGCTCTCATGATCAGGTATTAGCTGGAGAGGCTGATAGGTCTTTTATTGATTCAGATGAGGAGCTCTGGTATTATGGTTGTATTTGCGAACCTCAGGTTGGTGACTTGGTGCAGTTGAACTTGCATAAGGCTCACAACTAAAGGTATTCTATTCATACTAGTGTAGCCAACATGTATCGTGATTTACAATAGTTTTTTGGTGGAGTGGTATGAAGAAGAATATTGTAGAGTATGTGTCTTAATTGGTTGAACTGTCAGCTAGTTAGGTATGATCATCGGCGACCAGGTGGTTTGATACAGAGACACCCTATTCTAGCTTGGAAGTGGAGTAGGTAACAACGAACTTTGGTTCTGTGTTGCCTAGGACTAGGAGAGATTCTGATACTATTAGGGTCAATATTGATAGACTGATCAAGTCATCACTCTTTACTCCCACTAACTCTTCGTATAATGCTGAGTGCTTGGCTGAAATCTACATTCGCGAGCTGCTTCATTTGTATAGTATTCCTGTATCTATCATTTCATACAGAGGAACCTAGTTTACATCAAAGTTTTGGAGATCTATTCAGCTCGAGTTGGGTACTGAGGTTCATTTAGGTACTACATTGCATTCTCAAACCAACATCCAGTTTGAGCAGACCATTCAAGTTTTAGAGGATATGATGAGGGCTTGTGTGACAGACTTTGGTTGTGCTTGGGATTAACACCTACCTGGTAGATTTTTCTTATAACAATAGATATCACTCTAGAATTGAGATGCCGCCTTTTGAAGCATTGTATAGTAGGCAGTGTAGGTCGCATATAGGGTGGTTTTATGGTTTTAAGGCTAGAGTCCAGTCTTCATATTTGTTGTGTAATTCACTTAATCAGGTTTGATTTATTTAATTTATGGCAACACAGAGTAGGCAGAAGAGCTACACTGGTTGTACGTTTCATGCCCTAGAGTTTGGAGTTGGTGATAGAGTCTTCCTATGGGTATCTCCTATGCATAGTGTGATGAGGTTCGGTAGGAGAGGAAAGCTAAGTCCTAGGTAAATTTGACAAATTGATATTTTGGAGAGAGTTGGTGATGTTGACTATAGGTTAGCCTACCTCCTACGCTTTCGTCCATTTATCCAGTATTTCATGTTATAATGTTACGAAAGTATATTCCAGATGAGTCTAATGTCCTTTGGGAGGATTTAGTGCTGCCGGATGAGATTTTGTTTTTTGTTAAAGAGCCTGTGAAAATTTTGGCTAAGGATGTTAGAAAGTTAAGATCTAGAGAGATTCAGTTACTTACAATGCAGTAGAGGCACAAGTAAGCTCATTTCCATTGGCAATCTACTCAAGAGTTTAAACCCCTATTTCGGTCTATTTCTTGTCGAGGAAGCTACTTGGGAGATCGAGAGTAAGATACGTAAGCAGTATCCACATCTATTTGAGACATCAGGTACTTTCACTTCCTATTTATTTCCTGCTTTACTTGATTTTCAGGGATGATAGTCCTTTTAGTAGTCGTTATTGTAATGATCCTTAAGGTCTTTTATGAGAAATATGCAATGTTTTACATTCTAAAGCATTTTAGTAGTTTCCCAAAGTAATTTATGACTTGCTGGGACTGGTAGTTCGAATCCTTGGCAATTCAGTTAGGAAATATCTCAAATTGCTTATTTTAGAGCCTAAAACTAAGTAATTATTGACTAAGGTCAACTTTCCTTTAAGACGGTATCGAAATTAAATTCGAAAACTTTTGTTAACTCCGAGATGCCAATTAAAGTCAAGATTGACCTTAAGTTCATGTTTTGGAGTTCTCATTTGCAAATTGTGCTCATTTGTGGATTTCAGTTAAGTATAAGGCCTAATTTGGAACTTGCATAGTATTTTTGTGTTCAGAGTGTTGGACGAAAATTATGACACTTCCATCAGCTTTGGAATGATCAGTTTATGCTAGTTTGACCCTTTGTATATTTCCCAAGGTGTTCATCTCAATTTCACTTGGTTCATGAAAAGTTGTAAATTAACTTAATTTGAACAAGTCTTGGTTGGGGGTCATTTTCCTCAAATGACCTCCGTTGTCAATTTCGTTGATTTCATTGAGTCTGAAATATTTTTTCACATAAGATACATATTTGGTTTTCAAAAATTAGACACGGTTTCAATTCCGAAACCTTGGTTGAATTTCTATAATTTATTCTTTTGCTGGTGTAGACACAGACAAATTTATTGGTCAAATTGTTGATTTATCGATGCCTAATTAATTGGACACATTATTGATTAATTGACAGGTGCAAATAAATCAAATGTGTATAAAAATTTAGCAGGTGTCGATAATTGGGAAGTGTATAGATAAATTGACAGGTGCCAATAATCGAACACTTTGTACCGATAAATCACTACCTACCTAGTTTGCCAGTGACAGGAGAGTGTCGATAAATCTATACTTGAGGCTTATTTCTTCAGCTTCCCACCAATTTTCTACTTTTAGTGAGATTTTCTTTGGAGAGTTTTTTCGGATGACATCTAGGCTCCTAGGGGCTATATTTGTTTTTATAGCTTTAATAATTGTACTAAATAGAATTCGTTGGTTGGGTATCTAGGTTGTTATAATTACCTTAGACCATTCTTTCGTCTCTTCCTTATTTGCTATCTATTTCGGTACTACATTTGGATTTATATGGTGCTTCCACATAGGATTGTCTACTAATACCTGTGCAGGGCATAGATGGTTATGATTTCATGTATATATAGTTGTTGATATGTTGTGCATGCATTACAAGAGGGGTTGGGCCATTAGATCCGTTGACAGTGCATTGAAGCTAGGCTAGTATCACCACAAGATTAATGAACCATGGAGGCTAGACATCAATTTTAGTAATAATGATAGATAATGATATAAGTTACTAATTTGGAAGGTTCTAATAATAATATAAGTAAATGACCTTTTAATAATTTTAGACTCGGTGGTGTACCAAGTGCTCGGTACTATTATTTATACTTGTTTTAGCCTAGGTTTTAAACCCTGGAATCGGGAAATATCATTTGACTAAATAATGCTAGGACTTGAGACTGACTCTGTTCGATAGTGAGTACAATCGCTGGCACTTGAGGTCGTTGTCGTGCAATATTGAGTACAACTTTTTGATACTATCACAGATAAAATGGTTTGATGATATATAACATCGAGGCATGGGACGCCATACTTACTGATATTATGATCTTGAGGCACGGGATGCCATACTTGTTGATATTATGACATTGAGGCGTTGAATGTGATATATGGTTTGGAGGCCTGGATATTGTAACTTAATAATATATATGGTTTGAGGCATGGGAAACCAAGACTTTTTGATATTATAACATACTGGGACTATTGAGATATATGATGCACAGACCGCCAGTTTGATATTTTTAGGCTAATTATAGGAAATGTGAGGATATATAATGACTCTAGAGGTTTGTTACTTCATTGTGTGTATTTACTTTTTTGCCCTTGTTTTCATCAGTTTACCCCTAGTCGTATTGGAAGCCTATGGGTGAACATGATTCTGTGTTTAATTCCTTTATCATATTGTTGATTTACTGTTTAGTTACTATAGTGTTACTTTTGAGACTTTTTGGTTTTGTGGGATAATTGTGCTTTATATCATTGATTATTCATCTTTCACTTACTTGAGGTTACGGGTATACCATCCATATTTGCTTCGTATCTTTTACTTGGTTCTTTATTATTGTTGTTATTATTCACATATACTGTTGTAAAGGATCCGGGTATCTCTTCCCTCATTGTTGGAAATCCTGTTATGTGATTAGCTAGTGTTACATGTTCTACTTGTTAATTAATTTCTATTTAAGTATCTGGCTTCCACGTTGTACTATTTTCTTCCGTGATCCTACTTTATTTAATTTCGTTATTTACCGATTTTATTAATATTATGCTCCTAGTGGGCCCTTGAAGCCTACTACGGGTTGCTTCAGCAGCTTGTACTCATATTACATGTGCAGATACGAGTACAGGTTCCCCACCTTGATTCACAGATCAATATTTGTACAGATTTTATTACTTTACAAAGTCTCAGGGTTAGCTTGGCGCCCAACTTTTCTGGCTCTCGTAAGTATTTATGAGAATTATTAATTCTTTATACTTCCACTTCATTCATATATTGTTATTATAATTGTGCTTTCTGTTTTTGACTTTGTAGTCCTCCGCTTCGACTTCAGACTATAGAGTTGATTCTCCAATTGGTGGAATAGTAGATTTCATCATGATTTGAGATATTGGGTTGTGACAAATTCAAAATTGGACACTTCGGTAAACTCCAAAATGTCAAATTTAGGCTGGTAATATTATTTGTATGCTTACAAAGGAAGTTGACATTGTTTTGGAGGTCCGATTGGCCTTTTAAGTTTTTTGGCTCCTTTTCGATGCGTTAACGTCAACATTTCATTCAAAAATTCCTCAATGGTCATTTTTTTGATTCCGTTGAGCTTGAAATTCATTTTCAAGTTCAATGCATATATGGTTTTTTGTTCACCGGACCTTGGATCAATTTTAGAGTTAAACGAAACATATTCTTTAAATTTGATGTTTTTGTCATATAGTGCCCCTTGGCTATATTTTCACTCCCAGGCCACGTTTGTTAAAGCTTACACCTTTATTCTAGGTGTTCATACCTCCATGGTTGTGTTCCCACTGAGAGCCTAGGTGGCCAACCCAATGTGTAATTCCATCCTTCTCCTCTTGATCTCTCCTCCATTATTTATCATTCTAATCTTGGAAATTATTGGTATTTGATGGGTAATTTCGTTGGGAAGCTTGGAATGTGATTGTTAGCACCTTCCTTTCATTTTTAGGTGCGTTTTCGTGATTAATTTTACGTAAAATTCACAAATTATGAAGTGTTGGTTCTTGAAATTTCTTAGCTAATTTTGGGGTTTGATTCTGTTTTGTTTAATCTCAAATTTAAATCATATGTTACTTGAGTTGTGGCCGATGTCTTGTAACTTTTCTTTTGAATTTCCAACTACAGTCCCATGAGCCCATTTTTAGAATAATTTTCAACATAATCTTTCATATAGAAATATAGGTGTCATTTTTCTCATTTTCAATTGTACATTATGAATTTGATAGGTTCAATCTTATTTGGGCTATTATGTAGAGTTTGGTGAAATTTCTTTTCTAGCCTTCAGGTAGGTTACAACTTCCCTTGTTTTAGACTGGGTGAAAAACTTGTATTTATGATGTTACTTTCTAGAGCATTGGGTTAGGAGTTAGGATTGGTCTCCCTTACTTATGTTATTGTTCTTCATCTCCTTGATATGCTTTATCATCTTAATAATTGATCATTTTTCACCCTATGAGTCGTACCATTGAGCTAATAATGATGTAACCTTCCCTTTTATCACCTTAAGCACCGTTGCTTGATGTCTTAATAAGATGGAGGCCTTTTTGTTATTTTTTTGGCAGAATATTAGCCTCTTACCTTATATTGTTCCTATTTGGGTAGTACTATTATTTTATTAGCCTTCCTGAACCCTGCTCTTTGTTAAGTGACTTATCCTGGATCCTGAACTGTTCTTGATTATGATTAGCGTAACCTGAACCTTTTATAGATCATTTCTCAAAATGAAAAAATCAATGACTTAATTGGGCCTTTTAAGACTTATGTTGTTCTACCCTATACCTTTATTGATTTAGTATATGATAAGAGTTGTACCGTACTTATGGATTGGGGCTTTGACTATGAATGATTATCTTGATTTTCTATTTAACTCTATTTGATAGATGACTCTATTTGTGTGTCACTCATTAAGTACTTGTAAAAGTGTAAAATATGGTGACTTAAATAGATCGCTTAGTAATATTAATAAACCTAGACTTCTGTCAGTCTGACATTTAAAAGAGATTTCTACTATATATATACTTTACAATACCACCTTATTGGTATGGAATTATGTTCATATTGAAATTGTCATAAAAATGAGAAATAAGTTTCTGTACTATATGTGTACTTTCCATGATTATTGTGAAATGTGGAACTATTTTCTCATATAACAGAACACTATTTCTAAATTTTCACCAATAACATAAGAATTATTCATATTATTACGTGAAAGAATTTAATTAAGATATTATATACGAGATAAGATCGGGTTTTTGCATCATTTCCCCAATGATATGAGTACTACGATGTTAGGCATGTGGGATGGTAATCCCTCCATGGACATTTCCCATCCAGGTTTCACTGCAAATCCTGAAGGGCTACACAAGGTTGTAGTGGTGTACAAATAAATTCTTCTGTAGGTCCAACCTTTTTTGCCACTAGGTTAGAGAAAGGTGCATGTCGGTGTCCTTGATCTATTTATCATTACTACCCCCCCATGCATTGTATAATTTCTATTTGATTCTACACTTTAGGTTTAGGGGGAACTCACATTAGGTTCTTGTATGTATGGATGTACCTACTGGTTTTTAAGGAGGGTCGATAGGTTTTGGTTGATTTTATTTTGTCTACCCTCTGATATTTTCAGCGGTTCGTTTGGGTCTTACTTATTCTATGTTCCTTATGATATTTCATTTTACTTATATGTTGTAACTAGAGTTATTATGTTTTTGCTTATTATTTCTTTTACTTAACTAGTTATCGGGCTGACGCTCAAGGTTTGTGTTGCGTTACCTTTGGCCTTACCTTTATTTGTATATTTCCTTCATTAGTTGATTAGTTATAGTATTATTTTATTTCAACCTAGCCTTGTAAATTAGTCTGCATCAATTATTTTTTTGTTATTTCTTTAGTTCTACCGGTTAACTTCACATTAATTCTATAGTCTAAGTATATCTTTACTTTTATTGTTGTTCTACTGGTAGCCTAGGTCCACCGTCCTTCTCTCTCTATCTTAATAGTTAGTTCTCTAGTTATCTCGTACCTTTAATTATCTTTTCCATAAGTCTCTTCTAGTTAGTTAGGTTGTGTTGCTTATGAATAGCACTACTGCTTAGACTCTTTCTTCAATATTATTGCTCCCATATTATCTGTCCCATTATAATAGAACTTGGTTCTTCATTATTTTTATATTTGTTCCCGGTGGGCCTATGATGCGTATTGGGTACCTGCTATTATTAGTCTTCATACTATACTTCTGCATCTTTCTTTGTGATGCAAGACCTAGTGTGGGTTATAACTGAGGAGGATAATTGTGTTGTTCGGTATTTTGGAGTCTTCAGAGATCATGGTAAGATCATCTCATTTGGTCTACTCTTCTCCATCATTAACAACTCTATCCCTGTTTGTAATCGGAGACAAGTTGTATATAATATTTTATAGTGCACTTGTAATTAGTCTTTTATTTAGATGCTTTCCATACTATTCATACAAAATCTTGGGTGTTTGTTATTGGTGTATGTAAAAATTCAATACATCTTCCTCTTCTTTAGCTTTTCCTTTGTGTTCTGAGGTATAACCCATTGCTTGCCGCTCTGATATGTGCTACAAAGAGTTTACTTTACTTTTATTACAAAGTTCAGCCCATGTATAAGATTTCACATAATCATCCATTTTATGATCCTAGCAGCATACTAATTAATACCAAGGGTTAACTTGTGATTTTAAGTATGGATTCCGATATAGGATTTAGACTCGGGGCTTTGCTCACAACCTTTTTCATGTCTGAGTGCTAGAAGTATACCTCATTCATTTTACAAAATGGTGTAAATCTAGTAGGTTGATTCTCTTGATATTTCATTAGAAGATCATTATTTCATTCATCAACAAGAAGATGATAAATCATTTAGAATACTTATTGAAATATTTTTCTTGATATAATTATTGTAGGAGCATATTCGAGGCATGAAGGTTAGAGAATGCCTTTTCAACATATAAAAATCACTAATATATTTCCACATAGTGTCATGAACCAAAATCCCATTAGTTGTGATGGCACCTGTTGTGATCCACCATGGTAGGTAAGCCTAACTCACCCTAACACACCTTCATAATAAAGAAGGAATAACAAATAAACAATTATCGAATCCATTAGTAATCAAAAAGAAAACTTCAACATACGCAGTGAAACTAAACATACTACTCAAGACCACCCCAAGACTCACGTTTCATAAATACAAGAGCAACTCTAGTACAAATTTAATACAAGTACATAAAATAAGTCGTAATTATATGTGACTATCAATTATATAAAAAAAAAAAGAGAGATGCAGTTGAGGTGCTCTTCGAAGAAAGAATCTCACCACTGCTGAAAATGGATCATTTGCACAATCTTTAAATAACGGGTCTACTCATACATGAATCTGATAGAAAGGATGCAGAAAATTAGTAGTTAGCACTATCCACTTGTACTCAGGAAGTATCATACACCACCCGAGCATAAGTAGACACTATAATTAATAAAGAATATTATAGCCACATTACTCAGAAAATACAAATAGTTCAATAAGAAGTAGTATAATAGATTATTTTAACTCAACAGATAAACACACACACACACACACATATACATGAATAATGTAATGATAGGAAGTTGAGTGATATACAATGGATCATGTACTCTGACATACACCTTCCGAGATTTTTTAATTCTAGGTTCAGACCACAAGGGATTTCCAAGATTCATAAATCAACAACCAATATAACTCGGTATAATCAATACGCACCATACGTCCAAATCATCATATTACTTATAATATCAATACCTCGCCATCCAATAAACATAATAGTTTTGTCAGTTTAAAAATGAATAACCTCACTGAGCCAGTCCAGTGATTCAGAAGAAGATAAATATGTACACGACATGATAATAATGTATTGCTAATATACACACACACACACACACACACACACACA
>JBDJHY010366041.1:0-18521 GCA_039654485.1 Withania somnifera | reverse complement strand
TGATGTAGTTTGACTTATGGTTCCATTAAGGGTGTTCCATTAAGTCAAGAATGTTGAATGTTGATGTAATTTTTATGGGAGGAGTATTAGCACTGAGGGTGGGCCAATACCCGTTAAATTATGTAGCCATCCTATGGTATTATTTTTTGTACAGCTCAGTTGTGTCTAGTGTGTCTAGTTAGATCCACTAGAAAGAGTGTTATAATCTTATGGTGGGGTATGATATCCTCTACACATAGGGTAATATGTAGACATCATCTCTTTATGCCTTGGGGTATGTCGGTTATAGAAACTCTTAGAGAAGCTAAAATTAAAGGTTTTGAAAGAAAGAGATAGAAAAGCTTGTTTTTATAGAAGTCTTTATCTTTTATTAAAAACTGATGAATTGATTTATATTAACTGAGTTTACTTGATATATGAGCTTTCTAACTATTTTTGTTATAAATTGTTTAATTGAGCCGAGTGTTGAGAGTTGAAGTTTTTTTGTATTTGAGAGTCAAAATTAAAGACTTGAATTCAAGATGTTGAGTCTATAATGAGCTTGTTTTATGCTTGTGAAAGTTGAAGTTTTTAAACTGATACTATTAAAAATACATATTTATTTCTTTATTAAAGTTGAATAGTAAAGTTGAGCATATTATAATTGTTCATGCATTATATCCATGAGTTATTTATTGTCGTAACCTGTTTGCCCTGCTCACATAGTACATTTTATGTGCTGACACCATACTTTTAATATTATTGTGACCCTTTTGCAGATCCTTCCAACCTTCTGGACATTCGTGGTTGACTAGACTCACATTTCGTAGAATCTATAAGAGCGGTGAGTCCTAATTGGTTTGAGGATTGGCTATTGAGTATTATTTACTTTCTAGATTTGAGGCAATAGAATTGTTCTTTATTTCATTATTTTGAGGCTATCTAGGTATATTGTCCTAGCAGTCAAACATCTAGTTGTGGTGACTTCAGACAGATGTTGAATTATAGTTGAATATTGAGTTTTCACATATTGATTTACCTATCTATTGATTGATGTGAGGTCCGCTATTGCTTATTTTATTAATATCATTTCCACTGAGTGACATGAATTAAGCTTTGCATGGTCCAAGTGGTTTTTCTGAGGCTTCTAGGAAACTTAGTGGCCAAGGATGCCTACCACGTCTAGGGGGTAACTCTGGGGCGTGACCCTCACTAACCATGAAGACTGAGCATTGACTATCGATCTTTTATTTATTTAACAGAAAATTGAGTGTATAGTCATGCTAGATATTTTTTTTGAGTCTGTAAGACATGAATTTTCGACACATCTGTTCTAAATAATGCGAAAGTGGGCTTAACATTTGTAAAACCATCATAATTATGAAGATTAACACTTATTAGGCTTAAATCATGAAACTTTAACAGAAATCTGAAAAACTGCAATGATTAAACTTAAATAATGGAATATTAAAATTGAAAAGTCAAGTAAAAGTAATATAAAATTGAAATATATAGAGGAAATATCTTAAGATGATGGAATTTAACATGAAAACATGGTTGGGGTAAAACCCTAGAGAACTAATTCATGAATCTAAATTAACAAGTCTTGAAATTGAACACAAGGGTCAAGTCCCACATAACAAATAATTTGAGATTTTTTGTAATGATTGGAGATATAGAGTTGGGATTACGAACCCTAGTCTTTCCTATTTAAGAGAGTTTTGTCACTTGTTCTTTAAGAATTTATGTCTGTCTTGAATGAGTATGATGATTTTGGGAAAGTAAATTTATTTTCTATTAAAATCCCCTCTATTTGGTATGAAATAATGTGGTATTGAGCTAAGAAGTAGGGAAAATGACCAAATGCTACACCCTAGAGTCACCCTCTATGAAGGGCCAGCATCTTTAGCAATTAAGTTGCCTTAGCAACCTTGGATAGACTCTTAGCTCATGAAAAGCTCAACATACACTTGACAAAAGCAACATCAACAAATAAATAGTGGAACTCACATCAGTCAATCAATATATAAGTTAATAACAAAAAACTCACTATCCAAAGCTTATAAATAATCTGTATGAAAACCATTATACACTAAGTATGGCAATGCTAGGACAAGATCCCTAGCTAGTCTCCAAATAAATAAGTAAAGAATAAAGATGATAGTCTAGCTCTAGACAAAATAAGGAAATAAATATCCATCTTTTGAGTCCCTAAAGCAATGAGGACTCACCACTCTAATAACTTCTATGAATATTGATCCAAGTCAACTGCAAGTGTCTCGATATCTAGCAGGATCTACATGGGGGTTAACGTGCAGCATAGAAAGTATGGGGTTAGTACGTGAAATATATTGAATATGTGAGCATGGATAAAATGGTATATATAAAGCAAACAAAAAAATTAATAGTTTTGCATTGCATGAAAAAATACTATTAACTTACCATCTCTTAATACTAACTCGATTAAAGCAATAAAAAGGCAAGTTTCAAAAGTTGTAACCAAGAAATAAATTGTCTTTAATTAAAAGCTTCTTTCACTTCATCCTGACACATGACTGACCTTGACTGACTGTGACTAACCTGCGAGATTCTATAACCGACATTCCTTATTCACATGGCAATGAGGTCCAAAATATATCTCTATATTAGGTGGGGTCCCAAACTTGCAAGAGTAAGGTCCATGAACTATCTCCTAGTGGATCCACTAAGCAATGAACTTTAAATGCTGCAATTGGCCATGAACTTCCTATGTTTGGCGATGCAGATTATAGGATAAGGACTAAGTAGCCCAAATTTTCTCAGTGATGATACTACTCCCAAAAATGACTATCAAATGACCATGAAATTATTTTATCTATCTTGAACACAAAAGGGCGCATGAACTCATGAATTCGTTGTTGTCTCTATCATGTCATTGTTTCATCATTATACTTGAACTTCCTTTTAGTTAACTGACACCTGATATATATTTGTCCTTTAAAATTCAATAATCAATTTGCTACACTAAAACCTGAAAAGAATCACAAAACACATTCTTAACCTTACAATTGACCAAACCATGAACCTCGACAACTATTTGTGGTAAATGTTTCCAAAACATGATTAATGCATATAATTTCCAGGTAAGGATCCATAACAATGACATTACCATAATTTCAAATTTTAGATAAATTTATGCAATCATACTTCAGCAATAAACTCTTAAATTTTCAAGCAATAATGTCATGTACTCATTTAAAAACCATGATAATGATCAAGAGCAAGTGAAAATCCACAATTTCATCAAAATCAACAACTTGATGATTAACCCTAGGAATCTATGTTATAGAATGAACAAAATTACATAAAGGACTTGGGAAACAAGGTGAAAGAAACCCTTTCCCATAAACCCATATACCTAAAACTTAGAGAATCTTGCTTGAACTTTGGAGGAGAAGCCCTAGTCGCATTTGAACTTTAGAGGCAATCTTAACAAGACCCTACTTTAGTCCATTTAGATGAATAATAAAGGGAATAAAGTGTTTGAGTATTACTCTTTTACAATACCAAAATGACATGGTATTGTGTAAAAAAAGGCAGGAAAAATTACAAAACGACCTCATTAACTGAACTAAAAACTAAGGAGGCTGTACCATGAGTCATCGCATGATTCATGTAATACCACTCCATGACTCATGGACCTAGTGTATCTGGAGTTTATCTACTAAAAGGTGACCCTTGACATATGATTTCATACCATGAGTCATGGTTTGACACTTCACGACTCGTGAAGTGGGACTGTGGGAACTAGGCTAAAAATTAACGTCTTCATGATCAAGGAAAGATTTTTAACAAAATGAATTCGCGATGTGCACCTCATGAGTGAAGGTATGGACTTGTGGGAGACTGAAAATCACTAGAATGATAGACCTCACCCCACGAGAGGACCCCATGACTTGTGGAGTGCAATTCTACAATTCGTGGTCCTCACTCGTAACCACTTGGGAGCATTTTCCCAATTCTTTAAGTCATAGGATTAGTTTTTGAGCCTAAGTCAACTACGGGGCATTAAAATACCTCTTGAGATCTTTCTTCCTCGAATGAAAGGCAAAGCTTCGGAAAAGTAGAGTATAAGCTAACAAGAAAATTATAAAAAAACTCAAGACATCTCAACAACCTATCAACTTTAATTAAACTTCTAACCCTGTTGATTGGCATGCATACTACCATAACTGGCCTTGACTACCATGAACTCATCAAATAATACACAAGTACACAAATAGGGACTTATGGAACTTCCACCTTAATTGACATCAACTCTTAGGCATGAATACATATATAGGGACTCATGTAATGCCAAAGGCTACATGCTTATGGATTGATAAGGATAAAAGCTGAGTAGAGAGGTTATTACCCAGACCAAAGTGGAACTATAAAGATACAGATATGGGTATCTACTCATCATGTCTTCCTCTGCCTCCCTTATAGATCCTTCAACTAGATGGTTCTTCCAAAGAACCTTAACTAATGTTATCTCCTTATTCCTCAATCTACAAACCTTCCAATTGAGAATCTAAATAAGGACCTCCTCATAAGTCAAGCCATCACAAATGTCAATACCTGAACTGGCACAACCAAGGAAAGATCATTCATTTCCTCAAAAGAGTACATGGAAAATAGGGTGAACCGTTACTAACTCTATTGGTAACTGATAGGCAACCCACCCTTCTCATAATCTGATATGGCCTGATATAGAGAGGAATCAACTTTCCCTTCTTACCAAACTTCATGACTCCCATACTAGGATACATCTTCATAAATACCCAATCACTCTCATTAAACCCTAAACCTTTTCTTTTCACATTTGCATAAAATTTCCTTCTTCTCTAAGTTTTCTTCAATCTCTCTCTGATAATTTGAACTTTCTGTATTTTATCATGAACAGTCTCTGGATCTACCTTAAATTAAGCAATAAGAGACCTATATCTCCTCCCATACAATACTTTAAATGGGCCATATGAAAACTATAATAATAGTTATTATTGTATGTAAACTCAACTAAAGGCAAGTGCTTAGTCTAGCTGCCCTTAAAATCGATCACACTGGCCCTCCACACATCCTATAATATGTCAATAGTCCCCTTAGCGTTTCCATCTATCTGAGGATAAAATTTGTTCCTAAAATAAACCTGGGTACCAAGACCCCTCTGAAATGATGTCCAAAAATAAGATGTGAATTGCATACCTCGATCTGAAATAATGGTCAAAAGCACACCATGCATCCTAACAATCTGCTTCAAGTAGATCCTACCATACTTCTTTGTTGAATAACTAGTATGAATAGGTAAGAAGTGAGCTAATTTATGTTTGGTCCACTATAACCCTATAGAATCATGTTTCTAGGCTAAGGGTAAACCAGTGACAAAGTCCATATTGATCACCTCCCACTTCTAAGTCAGCATACTAAAACTCTCCAACTCTCTAGCTAGTCTCTGATGCTCTAATTTGACTTACTAACAGTTAGGGTACTTATCCACAAACTCGACTATATCCTTCTTCATACCATTCCACCAGTACACCTTTATCAAATATCTATTCATCTTAGTATCCACAGGATGAATAGTGTAATTGGAACTATAAGCCTCTAACAATCTCCTCTCTCTCAACTCATCAACAATTGACATACACAAGCGACCCATATTATGAAGCACACCATCTCCCTATTCGGAGAAAACCAAACCTTTTTCTTCTATAAAACACTCTTCACCTGAACTAACACTAGAAGCATTCTGCACAAGCATACCCTCGTCCTCTATGCCAACTAAACTAACCCCAAGGTATGAAAGACTATGCAACTCTCTAGGCAACGGAGTCCTACTCATGGAGACCTAGTTGAATTGGGAGAAACTATAGGTATTATTGCATGTCAATTGATTAGAGAACCGGGTACTCAATTAATATTGAGAAATTTTCATACCAGAGGAGTATTCACGGGGGGTACTGCAGAATATGTTGAATCCACATTTTTTTCTTTCTCTTTCCTCTCTTAAATTGCTATTTAAGATGCTATGGTGTGATTGAGGATAGAATAATATTTTTTCAGCATGAATGCAATCTAAAAGTTGTTAGCTATTACTTCCTAAAGTCACATGGAACCTACTACTGGAAGGGACATGAGAAAGCACTCTAGCAGCTTTCGCTCTTAAGATAGTGCTACTAAGAACTTGTAAGTGTCTCATACTTTTCCTTTTAGTTCTAGTTATTAGAAGCTTGAACTTTTGATTTTGAAATATTTTCTTCATTAATCACTCCATATTCTTTCATTTCCATGTAAAGATCATTTCCTTCCAGAGTACGTTCACCCACTCCGCTAAAAGTTGCAGAGCTAAAGATCGTAGTTCTTAGAACAAGAAATCAAAAAGATTCTAGAGCATCTTTTGGATTCGATATTGTTACCCCTCCCCCAAATCTCTCTTATCTTCATCTACATGAGACAAGCAACCCAAGGATAACCTGCTAAGGGCATCATCCATGACATTGGCCTTGCAAAGATGGTACAAAATAGTCATATCATAGTCTTAAGTAACTCCAACCACCTCCTATGAAAAATATTAGATCTTTCTTCTCAAAAACATATTGAAGACTTTAATGATCAGTGAATACATCTACATACACTTCATTCAAGTAGTTCCTCCACAACTTTAAAGCAAAAACCACAGCTCCCGGCTCAAGATCAAGATTAGGATAATTCTTCTCATGAACCTTAAGATGCCTAGAATCATATGCTACCACCTTACCCTGTTGCATCAACACACAACCCAACCCAACTCTATAGATATTATAAGACACAGCAAAACCCTCAGAACCCTCAATCAAAGTCAAAACTATAGGCATAGACAATCTAGTTTTCAACTCCTGCAAACTTCTTTTATATGCATCTGACCACTCAAACTTCACCTTCTTCTAAATCAACTGGATCAAAGAAGCGGCTATGGAAGAAAATCCATGAAAAACCTATGGTAGTACCCATCTATACCTATCAAACTACATATATCCAATATAAAGGTCGGTCTAGGACAATTTCTAACAAACTAAATCTTTTAGGAATCTACTCAAACACTATCACTAGGGATGATATGACCAAGAAAGGAGATTGACTAGAGCTAAAACTAACACTTAGAGAACTTAGCATAAAGTTGACACTCTCTAAGGATCTAGAGAACAACTCTAAGGTGGTATGCATGCTCCTCTTTACTTCTGGAGTAAACCAGAATATAATCAATCAAGACAATCACAAATAGGTCCAAGTATGGATTGAATACCCTGTTCATGAGGTCCATGAAAGCTGAAGCAGCATTAGTCAAACCAAAAGACATGACCACTAACTCAAAGTATCCATAATGAGTTCTGAAGCTTGTCTTTGGAATATCTACCTCCCTGACCTAAATCTGATGGTAGCCACAACAAATATTAATATTTGAGAAATGGATAGCACCTTGAGGCTGAATGAACAATTCATCAATCCTCAAATTGGGATACTTATTATTAATTGTAACTTTGTTCAGCTGACAGTAATCAATACACATGCGGAGGGAACCATATTTCTTATGCAAGAACAGAAAAGGGGTGCCCCAGAGAGACATGTTGGGATGGATAAATCCCTTCACAAGAGTTCTTCTAACTGATCCTTGGACTCTTGGTAGAATAGAAATAGGCTAAGCACCCAAATGAGTTTTATACCGAAGTGTATATCTCTATCAAGAGGGAATCTGAGTAAATCAAAAAACATCAATGAACTATCTAAAAACTAGAATGGATTTAATATTTAGAGTCCCTAAATCAGAGCCCTTAACTAAAGCTAAGTGGTAAATACACTTTTTGGAGATCATTCTTCTAGTCTTTATATAGGAAATGAATCTACCCTTAGGCACAGCTACACTACCCTCTCACTTAAGAATAGGCTTATTAGGAACTTTGAATTGGACAGCTCTAGTCCTATAATCAATAATAATATGACATGAATGAATCCAATCCATGCTCAAAATAGCACAGAAGTCTACTATATCTAACTCATGAAGATCAACTAGAACTACCATACCTATAACAAACACAGGGCAACTACAATAGACTTTATCGGTTGTAATAGGTTCACCAAAAAGGGTGGAAATAGATATAGACTCAGGTAAGACTTCAGGACTCACTCTAAACTATCGAATAATATACTTATCACAACATTGATTGATCTCTCTTGTTACCTTTTAAAGCCTAAAGCATATAACCATTTTTGTCGTTGACCACCACCTATACTAGAAAAAGTACCCTGCTAAGTTAGGCGTGTTGTTGGTGTTGCTGTTGCATTAGTTTTAGCTCTACCATTACCATCTTCTTTCCTAGCCATGGGAAAATCCTTAATCTAGTGGCTTGCCATATCAAACACCTTTTTGAAGGGTAATCCCAAAGAGTGTGACATGCCTGTACATAGCCAAATCAATAATCCTGTCCAAGCATAAAACAACCCAAAGGATTCTTACCATACTTACCTCATACCGGGTGAGTGCATCTTCTTGACATACTCCCCTGTGAATCTATTTGAACTACTCTATTTTACTGACTCTAAGGCTATCTAAAATTCTACGATAGAGGGGTTGGTCCCCTAAAAACCCGCTAATACTTCCTAAATCCACCACTATACTTGGGTTGACTGAACTCAGAATAACCAGTCTTAACCCTATTACTCTTCTGACTCCCCCTCCACTTAGTCTTATCTTTCTCTATCTGCTCCAAATAGGCCATCAACCTTCCAATGTACATATCACTAATCAACATAGCCACACTCCCTTCCCAAATCAAGTAAGGAGAAATATTAGCAATGAACATGTCCATTCTGTTATTCATGTCTCCAACCATCTCTGGAGTATATCTGTAGAGCTTAGTGAACCTCATGTGATACTCAAACACCATCATGAATCGCTGCTCCGGACTCAAAAACTCTTTAATCCTCTCCTACCTCTTCTCTTGAGGGAATATATATACCCATGAAAGCTACCTCAAACTCATACTAATAAGGTAGGCTTGCACCTACTCCCCTATTCTTTCTCTAGTAATCGCACCAAGACCTAGTAATGTCTTTCAGCTGATATTCTGCCAAGTCAACCTGTGCACATCCAACACCCTTATCATCTCATAAAACTAATAAACCTCATAAATAAAGTTCTATGGATCTCTCTAACTCTTGAACTATGGAACTCTATAGTATTCAGCCTCAGGAACTCCCTCACCCTCACTACTCCTGTATAGAGAACTATTAGCTGACCCACGAGAACAAGAGTTGGTAGAAAGGCTTCGCTACCACTGTCTGAGCAAGTAAATACATCATGTTTCTAAACTTAACTTTGGTGAATGTCTAGGTGATATGGTTCTAGAGTTGGTGGAGCTTAATTCTACTAACCTCAACCTCTAGCCTGATGAATTAGTTGTCTACATAGAGGCACGATCCAAAATTGTGTAAAGCATAAATCAGAATAAGATCCTAAAGTTAGACTCCAAATCACGAAAACAAACATGAAAAAAGGGAAACCTTTCTTCTACACACTCAGGAGCCTCTTAGTTATAAGTATCCTGTAGTTCATACCCATAACCGATACTCTACCTAATAATGTATTTCATACATCCTAGGACACTTGAACCTATTTATTTGATATGAAGTTTTCCATGCCTTAGAGTTACCGAGAGGAGAGACCGGCATCCTTATCCACTAAGTTGTCTTAGCAGTCTCGGATGGGCCTTTAGCTCATACAAAGCTCTACGAACTCACACTCACCAGAAGCAACATCAAAAAATAAATAGTGGACCTCATATCAGTCAATAGATATATAAGTGAATAATAAAAAACTCATTATCCAAAGCTAATACACAACTAATCTGAAAGCCACTATATGTTAAGTACGGGACTGCTAGAATAAGATCCCTATCTAGGATCCAAATAACAAAATAAAGAATAAATCTAGTAGTCTAGATCTAGACAAAATAAAGGAATAAATCTCCATCTCTTAGGTCCTCGAAGCAATCAGGACTCACCACTCTACTAACATCAATGAATTTTTATCCAAGTCAATAGCAAGCTTTTGGAGGACTGCTGGGATCAAAAGTATGTGGTCAGTATGTGAAATATACTAAACATGTGATAAGGAAAAATAGGCTATGTAAAGAAGAAAAAATTTAATGGAAGTGCAATGCATGAACAAATATTGTCAACTTACCATCTCAGAATATTGAATAAAATAAACCAATAATAATGCAAGTTTCAACAATTGTAACTAAGAAATAAATAGACTTTAGTTAAAATATTCTTTCACTTAAAACTAACACATGAATGACCTTGACGACTTTAACTGTCTTGGGAGGTTCTATAACTGACCTTCCTCATACACGTGGATATGAGGTAAAACATATATCCCTATGCTAGGTGGGGTTCCAAACTTGACAAAGTAAGGGTCATGAACTATATCCTAGTTGATCCACTAATCCATGAATTATAAATGTTGCAACTGGCCTTGAAATTCCTACGTTTGGTAATGCCAGTTATGGTATAAGGACTAAGTCACCTAAATAAGCTCGGTGCTAATAATTCTCCAAAAAGTGATCATGAACATTTTCTATCTGTTTGTACCATAAAAGGGCCCATGAACTCATTACTGTCTCTATCATGCCACTGTCTTATCATTATACTTGAACTTCCTTTCAATTAATTGACACATGAACTAGATTTAGACTTTAAAATTCAACCATTAATTGTTTACTTTAAAACCTAACAAGAATCATAAAACACGTTCTTTACCTAACAACTGACCAAACCATGAACCTTGACAATCATTTGGGGTAAATTTTACCAAAACATGAACAATGCATATAATTGGCAGATAAGGACCCATAACCATGACCTTGACCATTCTTTCAAATTTCATAGAAATTTATGCAAATAATACTTCAATAATAAATTCTTAAATTTCCAATTTATAATGTCATGAACTCATGCAAAAACCATGATGTTGATTAAGATCATGTAAGAATACACAATTTCATCAAAATTAACAACTTGGGGATTCATCCCAGGAATTTATATTATATCATTAACCAAATCACATAAAGGGATTGGGAAAAAGGATGAAATAAACCCTTTCTAATAACCATATACCTTAAACTTGGAGAATTTATCTTGAACTTTGAAGGAGTAAACCAAGCCTTTTTTTAACTTTTGAGAGAAATCTTGACAAGAACCCTACTTTAATCCATTTAGATGAATAATAAAGGGAATAAAGTGTTTGCTTATTTATATTACCTTTTTACTAAGAGTAAAAAACATGGTAATAGGTAAAAAGGGCAGGCGAAATGATGAACACCCCCTCATTAACTAAATTGGAAACTAACGAGGTAGTACCTAAGTCACCCTATGACTCAAATTATTCCACTCTAAGACTCATACTATTCCACTCTACGACTCATGGAGTGGATTTTGTCTACTGGAAGTGCCTCTCACCCTAAGATTTAATACCATGAGTCGTGATATGCAACTTCATGACTCATGAAATGGGATTGTGGTAATTGTGCTGAAAATCAACTTCTTCAAGATCAAGGCACGATTTATCATAACAAATTCGTGGTGTGCACCTCACAACCCATGATATCGACACATGGGATACTAATAGAACATTAGAATCATAGACTTCACCCTATGATGGGAATTCACGAATCGTGGATTATAGCCCTACGAGTCGTGGTTCTCTCTCGTAGCTACCTGGGAGCACTTTTTCACTTTTTTAAGTCTTAGAATTCATTTTTTGAGCGTAATTCAAGCACAAGGAATTACACCAAACTACCCCCAATAAAAAGATCTAAAACTAAAATATGAGGTTCACGGATAGGTTGACAAACCATTGACTTGGTTGATGGATCATCAACTGGTCCATGGTTTCTAGGGAAATCCTGACAAGCTACTGGTATGTGTTGACAGAAAATTTGATAGGCCATTGATGCATTCCATCATCCATCAATCCATCTATCGACCTTAGACTAAATTTTCTAGCCATTTGTACCCCATTTCCACAGTTAACATGATACACCATGGAACAAAATCAGTTCTGTCAAACATAAATTAGGAAGACAAAATATCTTCTAATAGAGGATTCATTTAAAGGTTGGTTCCACGAGCCATGTATCTGATTGAAGGTCCATGGGACGTCCTGTCAAGTAAAAGAAATCCAAATTTTGGCAAAGTTCTTGACTAAGTACGGACATGAACTTGGGGTATTGTCAAAGGTGTTACAATTTCATCCCCCTGGGATTATTCATCCTGAGGCTGAGTCTAATATGAATTTAACTAATATGACTGACAGAATGAATGCTAAACATGTACATGATGACTGAACTAAAATATACATAACTTAACATATATTGCATGAATACGCTGGAATTTGTAAAATGTTGATATGAAGCATAAAAATAAAGGGAAATAGCTGATAAAAGAGTGTAAATACCTTATATTGGATCGATACTAGAAGGGAATATATGGTATTTTTTTTTATATCTACCTCTACTTTCCAACTAACTCCCTCAACTGATTGATTTCTCTATAGGATGTTGATTGAGGCTATTTTCTTTTCCTGAGTTTGTAAACCTATCAGACTAATATTCGAACTGATACGTCTTCGAAAAGTAAGACTATTCCTCTCATTAGTGCTCTAAAAAAGTACTACCAATAAAGTATCACCAATGTATTTCTTCATCATGGACAAATAGAAATTTAGATGCAATGGTTTCAACTCCGTCGGAAGGTCTAATTCGTAGGCTACATTGCCTATTTTCCTTAGATTCTAATAGGTACCTATGTATCAAGGACTGAAGTTCCACTTTTCCAAACCTCATCATCCTTTTTATGGGAGAGAATCATAAATACCTAATTATACACCTTGAATTCTAAGTCCATCCTCCTCACATATGTATAGGACTTCTGTCTACTCTAGGTTGTATTTAATCTTTCTTGGATCGCTTGAAATTTTTCCATAGTCTTATAGACTAAATTTGTACCTATCATAGTTGGTTTATCTATCTTGAACCATATAATGGGAGATCTATACCTCCTTCGATAAAGAGCCTTATATGGAGCCATATAGATGTTGGAGTGATAACTATTATTGTATGTGAACTCTATCAAAGGCAAGTAATCATCCTAATTACCTTTTAAATCAATCATGAAGGCCCTCAACATGCCCTATAAAGTATGGATGTCCTTTATTATATCTAGCTATCTATGAATGA
This sequence comes from Withania somnifera, assembly GCA_039654485.1. Taxonomy (NCBI): domain Eukaryota; kingdom Viridiplantae; phylum Streptophyta; class Magnoliopsida; order Solanales; family Solanaceae; genus Withania; species Withania somnifera. The sequence continues at coordinate 5,250 of JBDJHY010366041.1, read as the reverse complement.
AGAGCCATTCTTAGATGCACTTAGGTAACTAGACCTTTATAGAAGGACTTCTAGAATTGAGAGATGAACTAAGTACCTCAGTGTAAAATGATAGGCATTGTGAAACCATTCATTCTAAGCATATCCTGAAGGTAGATCTTGGCATAGTCCTCTGCTGAATAATTAGCTCTAACTGGAAAGAACTAGGTTGATTTGGTTATCTTATCCATAATCACCCATATGAAATCATGTTGTTTGGATGTGCAAAGTAAACCGGTGATAAAGTCCATGTTAATCATCTCTACTTCTAAGAAAGAAATGTCAAAGTTTTGGGTCACACCTCCTGGATTCTACTGCTTATCTTTGTCCTGCTGAAAGTTGGGATTTGTAGCAACAAAATCTACTATGTTCCTTTTCATGTCATTCCACCAATAGACTTCTCTCAAGTCACGATACATTTTGGTGACACCTAGATGAATTGTGTATATTAAATTATGAGCCTCTGAAAAATATTCTATTATGGGACACATAATCTACCCTAGTAGTGAAGCACACCATCTCCTTATTGACAACACCTAAACTTTTTACTTATGGGTAGCACCCTTGAGCTGGTGTAATGCTAGATCACTATAATGTATCTCCTTTTTATTAATAGCTAAGGATGACTCTACAGCATTTTGAACTAAAAACCAACCATCATTAGAGTCAATCAGTGTGCCAGCCTGTATATATTTTTAGCTATCTCTTTTTTCCATATTCAACATGTACCTCGCTACCCATGGACATTCATATGAGTGCATCTGTCACTATATTCTCCTTACCTAGATGGAGATTCATCTAGACACCTCTTCTGATAGAGATTCATCTCCTTCTAACTGAACACATACTTTAGGCTCTTATGGTCAGTGAACATATCAATGTGAACACCATACAAATAGTGTCTTTAGATCTTCAATTCATATACCACATCGCCCATCATAAGGTTATTAGGAAGATAGTTCTTCTCATGAGCTTTAAGATTTCTAGAGGCATAATCTATGATCTTTATGTTCTCCATCAACACACAACTAAGTCCAACAAATTATCACAGTAAACAATATACCCCTTTGTACCCTTTGACAGGGTGAACATTGAGGCAAAAGTTAATATTGTCTTCGAATCTTGAAAACTCTTCCTATATCTATAAGGCCACTAAAATTTAACCTCCTTCTTATTCAACCTATTCAAAGGGGCACCTATGCATGAAAAACCCTCCACAAATCTCTAGCGGTAACTAGCTAAACCTAGAAAAGTTAGAATATCTAAAGGAGAGGTGAGTCTAGGACAGTCCTTGGCTATATCAAATTTTGAGAGTTCACTTTAATACCATCACTAGAAATCATATGACCTAAGAAAGAAGTAGACTTTAGCCAAAACTCACACTTGGAGAACTTTGACGGTCCTAAAGGGAACAGTTTTTAGGTTATTAGCATGCTCCTTCTAACTTTGGGAGTAAACCAGAATATCATCTACAAATACAATCATGAATATGTCCAAGTACTACTTGAATAGACTTGAAATTTGTCCTTGTAAATCAAAAGACTCAAAACTTCAAGAGATATTTGAATTTGAGGATCAAAGAGAAGACACAACGTAGATTCAAGCTAAAGTGGTAGAAGTAGAAAAATATCCCACATGGTTAGTCAATATTGTCCAAATACCAAAGAAAGATAGGAAACTTTACATTCGTGTTGACATAGAGATTTGAACAAGGCTAGTCCTAAGGATAATTTCTCATTGCCAAAAATCCATATCCTTACTGACTATTTGTGAAAAGCATAAGATGCAATTATTTATGTATCATTTTGTGAGATATCATCAGATTCTCATGGATGAAGAGGATACGGAGAAAATGTATTTTATCACACCATGGAGTATTTATCACTATAGGAAGATGTCATTCAACCTTAAAAATACTAGTGATAATCCTGCAAGAGTTTGATGATTTGGCTAACTTAATGAAATTCTTCGACTGACTACACAAGCAAAACATAAAGTTGAATCTCTCCAAATATGCTTTTGATATACCCACTGAGAAGTTATTAGGTTTCATATTTAGTATAAGGGGAATCGATCTAGGCCCCTCTAAAGTTAGATAAATTCAAGAGTTTCCTTATCTAAACACCAAGAATAAAGTCATGAGCTTCTTGGGTAGATTAAACTACATCAACCGAACCATAGCTTAGTCAATAGTGATTTCAAAACTAATTTTTGAGTTGCTGAAGAAGAACACGCCCACTGATTGGATGAAGAGTGCTAGAAGGCCTTTGATAATATTAAAGATTATTTTTCAAACTCTCCAGTCTTGGTTCCATCTAGGGAATGAAGCATGTTACTCTTGTACTTGTAATTCTTAGACAATCCATTTGGATATGTCCACGAGCAACATGACAAAATTGGAAAGGAGGAATGATCCATCTAGTATCTAAGTAAGAAGTTCACTCCATACGAGGCTTGTTATTCTTTCTTAGAAAGGACTTATTGTGATTTAACTTGGATTCCCTAGAAATTAAGGCTTTATTTGTCTTCATACATGATGTACTTGATCTCCAGAATAGATCCTATGAATTTCTTTCAAAAGTAAATGCCCACAAGGAATTTAGAAAAATAGAAACTGCTCCTAAGCGAGTTTGACATCATGTATGTAACTCATAAAGTGATTAAAGTATAAGCCATAACTAATCATCTTCCAGAGAATCTACTAGATGAAGAATATAAACAACTCTTAACATACTTCCCAAATAAAAAATGTTGCTTGTTTGAGAAGAGATTTTGTGAAAACATCCAAGTTGGAGGTTGTAATTTAATGGAGCTGTAAATTTCTAAGGTTCGGGAATTGGATCAGTCTTGATATTAATAATGGTCCAACACCATCCTATGACTGCTAAATTCTCTTCACATAAAAAAATATGGTTAGATATGAAGTATGTATTCTCGGTATCATATTAGCTTTGGATATGAACATTCAAGAGTTTTTGGTTATAGGTGATTTTGATATGTTGATCCATCAAGTTCAAGGAGAATGGATCATAAAAAACTTTACTATCAGTTAGTATGTGCCATTGGTTCAAATATTATGCAAGAGATTCAGGAATATTGATTTTAAGGATACTCCCAAAATCCAAAATAAATCTATCGATGCCCTAGAAACTATTTTTGTTATGATACAACACGTAGATCAGAACTACATTGATATATTATAAATAGCTCTGAAGAAGCAACCTACATATTACTCACAAGTTGAGGTAGAGCCCAATAGAAAGGCTAGGCATATTGATATAAAGAGGTATTTAGAGATGAGAGCCTACCCAAGATATGCTACAATCAATCAAAAGAAGACCATTCATCACATGGATAATAACTTCTTAATAAATGGAGAAACCTTTATAGAAGGACTCTAAATTTGGGGCTTATAAGATCTGTAGATGCCACTGGATCCACAAAATTACTTCAATAGATACATGCAGGAAAAGACAACCTCACATGAGTTAGCTTATTTTAGCTAAGAAGATCCTACAAGATCAATACTTCTATGAGTATGGAAAGTGATTGTATAAGGTTTTTTGCAAAAGTGCCACCAATACCAAGTACATGGAAACTTATCTAAGTTCCTCCCAATGAACTTAATCTTATGAGTTTGTGGAGGTCAATAGTAATCTAAGGCATGGATGTTATTGCCATACAACCTCCTTCTTAGGTTTATTATGATTTCCATTGATTAATTTACCAAATAGGTGGAAGTTTCCACTAACAAAGAAGTGACAAAGAAAATAGAAGATGGTTTTGTCCTAAATAACTTTCTATATCACTTTGCAATACCAAAGTCAATCATCACAGATAATAGGAAAAATTTGAATAGTTATCTAATGACGGAGATATGTGAACAACTCAAGATCACTCATCAAAATTCAACTACATATCTTCCTCAAATGAACGGAGTTTCAAAAGTAGCTAATACAAATACCAAGAAGATATTGAAGAAAATACTTGGTAACAATCATCCTTGGCACGAAATGCTACCCTAACTATGTTGGGATATCAGACAACTATAATAACTTCAAAAAGGAAACTCCATACCTTTTGGTCTATGGCTCAGAAGGAGTGATACCTACTGAAGTTGAGATTCCCTTGCTTCAACTAATCCAAGAAGCAGAATTGAGCAGTTGAGTGGGTTCGTTCTTGTTATGAACAACTTGTGTTATTGATGAGAAAAGAATAAGTGTCATATGTCACAGTCAATTATATCAATAAAGGATGATTCATGCATTTAATAAAATAAGTAAGAATTCAAAATAGGTCTGTTGGTTCTCAAACATATCTTTCTCCATTAAGAAGAGGACAAAGGAAAGCTTCTATAAATCAGCAAGGACCATATGTGGTTCTCAATGTTTTAAGTGGAGGTGATTTGCTCCTATCAGAGATGGATGGTGAATAATTTCTAAAGTAAATAAATTCAAATGTCTTTAAGAGATACTGCATCAAGAACATTGTTTTTCTCTATTTCTTTCCTAGTAATCGAACTTTTTTGCTTGTATTTCACTTTATGCTTGTAATACTTTAACTATTTCCTTTCTTATATCTAAACTATATTTGGCCTGAATTTTTAAGAATGGGATATGTATGTAGCTATGCCATTTTCAATCACCCCATTAGAATTTTCTCATACTTCCCTTCCTATGTCTAAAATACATTTGATCTAAATTCTTAAGAATGGAATACGTAGGTAGCTTATGTCGACTTTAGTCAACCCCTAGGATTTTCTCCTATTTTTCTTCCTATGTTTGAACTACATTTGATCCAAATTTCTAAGTATGAGAAATGTAGATAGCCTACATCAGCTTCGGTCAATCCCTTAGGATTTTCTCTTATTTTTTTTCATATGTTTGAGCTATGTTTAACCTGAATTCCCGAGAATGGATTACTTAGGAGGCATATGTCAGATTTAGTCACACCTTTAGTTTTCTTCTATTTTCTCCTAAGTTGTGAGAACTAGGATTGACCTTATTCTTACCTCAACAGTATCTATAGGCACCAAATAGTTCAATCATAAATTACCATAATGTAATTAGGATAGAATTTTAAGGAGAAATTCAAAAACTCTTAAGAAAGAAATACCTTATATAAAGTCAAGGTTGAATATTGGGTCAAGATCGAAACTAAGGGGAAATTTTAGAAAGATCTCAAAACTCTACAAAACGTCAAAATCTTTTATCAACAATTTGAGATTCACTC
>JBDJHY010365935.1:0-18522 GCA_039654485.1 Withania somnifera | reverse complement strand
GAGATAATTCTCGACCGAGTTGCCAGGGATCCGAACTATCGGTCCCAGCAAGTCATAAATGACTTGGGGCAACTATCCAAACGTCCTAGGATGCAAGACACTGCGTATTTATCATAAATGACCTGAAGGGTCATTACAGAATATATATATATATATATATATATGTAAATATTTGAAACCCAGTTTCCTATGATTACACTATCAAATCCATGTTACCTTTTAAAATATTAACGTATGATCACAACACAGAACCAATAGATAGACTGAACTGGTCTAAGGTTGCTAACTTGAATCCATAGATGGCTGCCAAGCCCTATTTACAAGGTACAACCTCTCCTAGTAAAACTACGGTCCGGAGCAACGAGTAATCTCACCAAAATGCCGCAACAACGTAAAGGGAACCTGTTAAGGGATAAGTACACACCCATAAAGGGGAACATGAAGATATAACACCCAATCCAATATAACTCACTCCCAGGATCTCACCGGTGTAGGGAAAAACATCATCACAAAAGAGTATTAACTATCAAGAAAAACCATATCAAACTATATATAACAAAGTTACCGTAAAAATGCCAATCATGTTTAACACCTTATGTAGAACAGAACAATTATCCTTCCTAAATCGGCTCTAAAGTCACTAGCATAAAACAAGGGATAGGTACTAACCACTAACCACTAGTATAATCCCCTCCCTAACCTCAGTGCATTCTAGAGATGGAATGAAACACGCAGGAGGGACTCATATCCCTAGGGAAGTAGAAAAAGAACAAAGCCAGCTAAATAGGCCATAAGCTAATATAACCATTGCAACGGGGCTCCAGATTAGTAACCTAGCCCCAGGCTGGAAATTTACAAAGCATATAAATACTAAATGACTAATATGAAAGAATTAAGTCAAAGCCTACCTGAATTCTAGTGCTAAACTCGAGAAGCATACTAAAATAACAAAAGAATCACGTACAAAGATAAAAATCGGACAAAGAAAGAAAAACATAATCAATGTGCCAAGACGAGTAAAACAAGACCTATGTTGCTACATAAAAAATGACTTTAAAATCAAACTAAAAATGGTTCCATAGACCGTCGTCGCTTAGAAAAATGAAATATTTATACCAACATATAGAGCTCGACTTATAGATTGTACGGTAAAAAATTGGGCTCAAACTAACGGTTAATAATAAAGAAATAAGCTGGGAAGTTTGTATAATATAGAAAAATATGTAACTAAAGATAATTCAAGAAGTTGTCCGGTACAATGATCATAGAACCTCCAAAATGAGTTTCTATGGATTAAAACTTAAAAAGGGACCTTTAATTAACCTTTAATGGCTCTAAATTCAAGAAATAAAGGGAAAATTGAGAGAAATTATGGGAAATTTCAGGTTGAAGATGACCATTTAAAGGGCCACCGACTGACGCTTAATAAGGCAAAGTGGCTGATTTATCGTTCCCCGTAGCTAATTTGATAGTTTTTTCAAAAACTATTCATATGAAATACTTAACTAAAATGGAGTCTGATTCGACATCCCATATATGAAATATTTATGTAATCGATATTCCGGACTCAATGGAACCGACAAAAAGGATATTAGAGATCATATAAGCTATGTAAGGACCTAAATATCAATAACTAATTGGATATAAGCTAAACAAACTTCTAGGGGGATGAACTATTGGTCCCAGTAAGTCAGGAATGACTTGCGGAAGATACCAAGATGATTTAGAAAAATTGTGAAAATCATAAAAGTAGACCCAAGGTCCATTACAATATTCACAACTAAAATACTTTTGTCCCTGAAAGTTAATAAAAATGGTGTATCTAAAGTATGGAACAAATAAGAATGCAAGGCTAACATAATGAAATGTACGTGAGAGATCAGGTATATAACAACAAGGTAAGAAGACATGGATGAAATAGGATTTACCGCCACTAACTCTTAAGGTAGGGCCAATCTGTAGGCAACCCTACTAATCTGCTTTGTGATCTCATATGGCACCTCAATGAACCTTGAATAATTAAGTCCCCAATATTAAACTCATGAAGCAATATCTATAATTTGTGTAGTTCCATTGTCTACTATGTTCTATCTGAAATCTAATTCGAATAGGTCTGACTCTATCTGTAGCATCTTGAATCAAATTTGGAGTTTAAGGTAAAATCTAGAACAACTATACCAATCCATCGGTGATTTGCAACAACTACCGTAACAAACCTAGAATGGCACCATATGAACACTAGAATGGAAATTTCCATCATATAAAGCTTTATCAAGGGAAAATTTTAGGCCCTGGGATCTCGTCTAAGAAAAGGACTTCTTGGACATAAATGTAGCAAGATTCTCTAACATCTTTGCTATACCTAGGTGTATGGAATATCTTGTACAACGATCCTCATGAAGAACAATCTAAGCCAACCAACCCTAAAACTAAAAAAAACGTCCTACCATAGCACAACATCAGACTATGATTCCTACAGGTACAATCGATGAACAACATAGCAAACTCAAAAACCCAAAATAAACTGATACTAACCGCTAATCAATAATACCAAATACTAAAAATAATTGGTGTCCTTTCCTGCAACACCAATATTACTTATAAGCTAAGGACTGAAATCATATTGGCTATTTGAACATCAATTATCAAAATCAACCCACTAATTCTAAAATCAACCCTGAACTGATAAAAAAGTCATCTGAAACATAAGGAAATGATCACCACAAATTACTCTATCATTGTACTCACATATCGACAATAACCTCAGTTTATGACTATAAACTCAGCCAACATTATCTCATAACAAAATAGTGTAACTGACCAAGCATTGCTTTACAAAATTACAAATACCTAAAACTAATGGTCATCATAAACTAAAAATAGGAATGAATTCCAGCCACTCAGAATCTGAGACCTTTCCCACTATTTATAGAAAATGTGCATAGAGTTGAACTACAAACTAGATATAAATGATTCACTAGTCAAAACATAAGAAATCTTAGTAGAAACCAAACCAATATCTACTCATGAGGACAAGCTTGCATGGTTTACCTCAGTTGACTAAGACTGAAAATGCAGCATATAAACTTACTATGGAATAAATACCAGCAAGCACAAAGACTAACTACTAATGAAAACGGCCGAGGGAACCTAAAAGGAACATCTAAAACATAATTTAAAACAAGCATGGGTCACAAACAAAAATATCTCTTCGACAACCCATTCATAACCTAGGGATATATAATAGAAGGACTGAGTCATTTACTCACAAGAGCTACCAACTCTAGTTTTCAAAAACATACAAATATAATTTAAGAGGAATAAGGGTCACAATATAGAGCTATCAGACAGCTCACGATCGAAAAAGATCACCATAGGATAGTGGGGCATCTACCCACAAGAATGAAGTAACATCAAATAACTAATGCTAATAACCACTCCCGAGGGACTAATTGTCTGACCTGAACTTAAGAAACATCTCAATCGGAAATTGCCTAAGACCCCTATCATCCTGTTGAGTTATATCAGTCATGACTAAGGTATAATAAAAATATGGCAACCCACTACACGGAAGAAGAGGGTAACCTAGCCATGCCTGACAAATCACTAAGGCCATCTATCAACATAATGCTCAACACAATTATTTCATAATATCTATAGGATAACCTAGCCAGGTAACTCTAATCCATTACTAAGATCCACAACATAAAAGTTCCCTCCTCATACACAGTAAATAAAAGGACCATACGAATACTATCCACCACTCAGATTAGGACAATACGAGGGCACTCGAATCTTATTTATGATAATGTAAGGTCCACCTAAACAAAGGAACTCAACCTTTGAATCAAAAAGCCACAAAAATAATAATGAATCATAGGCACCCACTGGTCTAAAAGAAAAAAACCAACTTATTCAATAGGAATCATAACCTAGGTGCCACAAACGAACCATATAAAAGATGGCCACGAACATCAGAGGGATAAAAATCAAGGCCTAAACCTAGTCCATGATAGAAGATTAGCAAAGGTAAGGCCACTCAAGATAACACAAATAAGATAGGAAACAAATAAGTCATAGTCATGCCAAAGTCCACATAAGACAACTAAGAAGGGAATAGAATAAAATCATGTCATAAATATAGCTCATACAAAATAACCTGTACAATATCGCAAAATAAAGGATGGGTCACCGCTGAAGACCCTGCCCAAAAACCAAGCCATCTACTAGTGTAAAAAGAATGACTAATGTCATCACCTCTCTAACTGACTGTTGATGCGAGGCTGCAATTATTGTTACTGTATGGCCCGGAGCCTCAAACACCCTCTATCCTAGTGGCCTAGCCAACCACACTCATAACAACCCCAGGTAATGCCATTACTAGGACCACAAATCGAACTACTCTATCCATCACAGCCTTGCAAACCTTAAGGTGTACCCAGATAGGATGACTATTCTAAGTACCCTAGCCTCTATCAGCTGACTGAGCAAAGGTCTGAATGGACGGACAAGATTTACTTAACCTGATTTTCTTTTGTGTTTGAAACCTCTCTCTATCATATTGTTCACTTATAAATTGGATATTATTGTTATTATTTTGAGAACTAAAAGGAATAATCGGATAGGCCTGACCTAAACTCTATCTACTTTGTCAAGGCTGTTGTGTCAAAAGAACCCCAGGAATAGGGAAATCCGTAGCCTCATGTCCAAACCCACCATAGATACAGAAAACCCCAGGATTCTAATCCCTCAAAACAAGAGATGGATCCCTACTAGCCCTCATCGTCTGAAGGTCTTCTTGGCCACAAAACCCATAGGTCTTATGGCAACCCTTTTCAAGGGCCACAAACAATACAAAGATCTTTGCAATGGTATGTCATGTTGCTATCAAATGCCCTGTCATCATTAAATTTAGAGGACCTGGTATAACTATATATACAAAGAAATAAAGTATATAGTAAAAGTACAAGTCTATAATAGAAAGTGTATCTACGATGTACAAAAGAGAAAAAATACAAACCTGAAGCGACCAGGAACAACTAGACGTCCAAAGCTCAACTAGTATATATGAAAGAAAAAAACAACAAAGAGGCACAAACAACTAACAACTAATTAATGTCAGGTGCTACCACTTGGATCAGCACCAAGGGAACACAAGTGCAATATTAGTATAAGCCTCCAAAGTAACAAGTACTAAGTATGCTTCGAGGGCCCACTAGGCACATATAAAATATAAAAGTAGTAAATAACAATAATACAAAAAAGGTAACCAAAGCAAGTAACACATCACAGAATCCTAGCCACATAGAAAGGAAACACAAGAGCAGAGAGTGCATGGTTAATGCTAGCTATAACACAGAGCAAGAGCTTAGGTAAGAAGAAAGGAACATGCACTAGAGGTTTTTGCAGCAATGTAGAACTAGAAACATATAAATCATAAGAGGCATATAGAGAAGTTAATAGGGGATAGGCACAGTGTTCTTGTAACCTCAAGATATAAAAGGGGATGATATAGAAAATAGAACCATGCACAAGTAAAACCGCAAGGTAAGGATTATTAGTAAATAAATGACTATGACTAGCTCTAATAGTAAATAAAGAAGTACATCAGGTAAAATGTGGCCAATTCCCTAAAAGTATGGAAGAGTACACATAAGTCAGGCTCACCCATACGACATCCCAAACTACCAGAGAGTACATACAGAAGACAGGTGTGATAAAGTAAACACATACGCAATGATGCTCAGTTCCTATGTAGGCTCCTCTTCCGACACATGAAGTACAACCAGTCAGGTCCCATGGAAGGGTTATTCTCAAGTGCCTCTAATCTACAACAAACCCCTCCTCCAGTGTGTCTATCCCTATAATAGCAGGGTACATGGATATGTACACACTACATAAAAAATTACTACATCATAGTATTCCTTAATGATCGATACCATGGAGTCTCAAGGGGGAATACCATCCCGAAATCCACTACCATGGTATAATAGTATTACAACATCATAAAATTAGTAACTCAGTGCCTCAATCAAATTGTCCCATCGATGAAAGGTCCCAAACTGTAAGTGTTAAAGTAGTATTAAAATAGTTATACTTACTGTCGAGTGAGGTCTGACTCAAATACCAGTTTAAGTAGTAAATGGCGGTACCCGGTGCCAGGGTGTGAAACCTAGTCTAAAATAAGTGGAAAAGATAGTACTGGGTGCTCAGTACCCAACTGATTTTAAGACATGTAAAAAAGTCAATTATGCTAGTATTATTATTGGAAAATCCCATGTTTATTCAAATTTTATCAATTTCAATCCTTATTATATAAAAACTAGCTTTTAAGGCCCAATAGTTTAAGAAAAAGGGTGATGGCAGGCCCGGCCCCAAAATGCACTCTCATTGCTGAACATGATGGTTCTTACACTTTATTAAATAAAACAACTATACTATAAGTAGCACCACAAGACACCAACCTAAACTCGAGGGAGAAACCCAACAACCATCCCACAAGATAGAGTTTTATGACTTCTAGAGTCACCCTACGACCATCATAAGGCTAAAACTAGGTCAAAGGCATCATATTACACCGAGCATCATCAGAAATAAAAGGATGAAGTAGAATAGAAGAACAGAAAAATTTAATGATATCAACCTAAAATCCCAACCCACAAATGTTATTCAGCACTATTATATTAGTTGTGTCCCCTGAGTAAGCCCATAGAGATTACCTATAGTCCGAAAAATATCGCACTGCAATTCCCAAATATCAACTCAAACTATAGCATACAATCTTGAATGACTATGAAAGTGAAAAAATAAATATATAAAGGTAAAGAAGGACCTAACTATACAAATTACATAATATTTTGGGATGGACCACAAATTGGGCCTAAGATGGGCCTGTAGGACCCACTAGACGAACCTGGAAATAAACTTTGCCACGTAGTTCCTGGGATTATGAGGAACTCATCAACCAAAAATAAGCACATTTCGAGTGCGGGAAGGGCTTCATAATTCCCAGAGAATATGTGCAATAAAATGCAAAATATTAAGAAACTAAAATCTTATACGGAGGAATTACATACAAAAAAATAAACCCAAAATAGGCTATGGAAGAGAATCAAGCTCAAATAACAAAAATACAACAATAACCAACTGAAAATTCGGTAAACTAACAAGAAATAGTAACTGTATCAAGATGCTATCAATGGTGGGTTTTCACCATTTTAGAGGAATTTCATGGAAGAGGGAACCTTACCATATCAAAGAGAAAAACAAATTATGTAAACAAACTAACTCCCATAAATCTCTAAAATAATTTCCAGCAAGAAGCAAAGCTCACCCAAGGTTTTAGAGTGAGAAAACAATGAGGATTGTGTCTAAAAAATTAAGTCTTGAAAATAAATTCTTCTAGGTACAAACCATCATGATCACGTGGCAGTGCCACGATCGTGAGGCTGGGATTTATTGATAATCTTGGTTGTGATAATAAATCTAGAAATCATGAGAAAGAAGGAAGAAGAGGGGCGTGATTGCATGAATTGTATTTCCAATTGCGATGAAGGATGAAGCTGACCTTTGCGACTGAGAAGAATATCAGGGGCTTTACCATATGCTAGTTTCTGAAATCAAAACCAGCAGTTGAAAAACACTTCAAACACCACCCAAAATGTGTTCGGAGTACAAATTATGCAGAGAATATAGGCACACATAGCCAACCATATTCTGGACTCAGCAATGTAGTCAAAATCCATCTACGAGGTAATTTTGGAGAAAATTTGACCAAGTCAATACTTGGGTATAAAAGGCCTAATATCCACCAAACACCTCAAAATCGTACTGGACACTTCAAGAATAAAACAACACTCTTCTTAACCTAAAATCAACATTCTAGAGCTGATGGGGTAGTCAGATTTTTTATTTGATGCTCCGATCATTGAATGTTGACCAAAGTAAAACATTCAACTATCGGCCAACTAAAAACTCATGAAACGGTCTAAACCCACTCTAGAAGCTTCTGAAACTTGACCAAGGGTCCTCCTAGGGAAAAATAAAAGTTTTGGAGCTAACAGAACTACTGGAATACTATTCAAAGTTTGTCTTGAAGGAGTGTGACTAAAGTCGACGAGTACCTAAGTTTAGTGTCTATAATAGGAAAAGTTAGATAAATCTCAACCGAGTTTCCTAGTAGCTAGACTATCGGTCCCAGTAGGTCATAAACAACCTGGAGAAGCTACAGAAAATCTCTAGAAAATAAGATATCATGTAATGCCCATAAATAACCGTAAGGGTCATTACCCAATTTTTTTGGATTTTGTTTACAGTACTTCTCATATATTTCTATGAACTAGTTGATTTTTGTATCAATTTAAAGCACTACTTCTACGTTCTTGAATATTTTTAATGTTTATATTTTGTATTTACCTACCTATGAATAGGATAGATATCTTTCATGCCACTAACCTCCACCCTAGGTGCGACACGACATCTAAAACCACCAAGTGGCTAAGAAGTACCCTTGGATTTGGAATTCACCTAGTCACATCATACACTCAGTGGAAGAAATTAATATCATAATACTAATAAGCATCTCACATAAATAAAAAGTCATGAACATAACATAAGAAGATAAAACCTGAATCATCACTGTAATATATTTTTCTGAAAGCTATTACAACTAAAAAAAACTAGATGCTAAGATAAGTCCCTAGATAGCTGAAATAAAGCTAAAACAAATATAAACTATCAAGTATGAAAGTTCAAACTAAAAGTAGTTCCAAAAAAAAAAAAGCCAGTTCTCGAAACACGACGACTCACCCAAATCTAAACTAGATTTATAGATTCTGGTTAATTGCGAGATTAAGGATTGATTACACGACCTACATGATAAAAGCACATTGATAAAAAAATATGCATTAGTAAATGGAATGTACTGGTATCAAGAATGCAAAATGAATCAGTGTGTATAGAATCAAACTAACATAAGAAAATAACTTAAAATATACAATGCATGAAGAAGTCTGACTTAAAGCTACAACTTCAATAGGTAAAAATATACAAGTCTGACACTTCTAATTTAAAAGTCCAACTCTAAAGAATATATGTAAAACTAAAGTAAGCATCTCAAATAAATGGTCTTAATAAGGTAAAAAAAAAAGATTTACATCTTTAATTAATTTGATCATTCATAAAAAATTGGAGTCAATTTTTGGATGAAAGGAAACTGCGTTTACTGTGGGCACAATTTGAATCTTAAGCAACTACTTTTGGAGTAACAAAAAGAAAAGCAATGAATGGAGTGGGAAAGAGTCAAAGACCCAATTCTTGACTTAAGGGGACACCAAAGGTAGAGACTTAGGTAAAAGATTTTCAATACTTACCAAAAGTTTAATACAATTGGAGACTCTACAACTAATATATGAAATTGGGGTGAGAAACCTTAGAGTCAAACATATAATCATATACTTGAGGGGCTCCCAATACCTTGGAAGGGTAAAGGGTCGTTCATACTTCAACCTAGTGGATCCGCTAATCCATAATCAGTGCATGATTAGTCTATAACATCTTATGGTGGAATGTTCTTTATAGGTAACGGGCTTTTTGAATGAATTCAAGGTTATAATACTACTCCAAAAACCAAAACTAAACTCTTTTCCTTCGTATAATGATTGAAACAAATATATATAACCAAGTATAAACATAACTATACATTTAAGAACATGGTTGTCTAATTTATAGTGAATCTCTCCTGTATTTTTAGTAATCATGAACACTCTTTATGGACCTGTAATTTTAGGCCAATAAAACATTTCTTAAAAAACTTTTTTAAACAGGCTTAAGTCTTTGAAAAGTCAAGTAAATTTATAAACAAGTCTAGCAACAGCTTAACGAAATATTAAACCTCCCAAAACTGACCAACGATTGATAATGACCATGAACTATGACTTTGCTAATGTTCTTGAATATGACATGAAAATTCCACTCAAAGACTTATAATTCAAGAAGTTAACTTAAGCTCATAAGATTAGGAAATTTCATGCAATTTAACTTGAATTCCCAAGAATATACAAGTTCATGATATATTATGTAGCTATGTTCGAAACCAATCATAATCATAAAGAAACTTACTATAATTGATAGCTTTTATCATTCACGAAGTAATTAGGTTCAACCCTAGAATTCTAGTTCACTAGTTGAAGCTAAAGCTAATTGAATATGCAAACAAGGTGATGGAAACCTTTGTTGAAGTACTTACATACCTGGAATGGTGATGATGAATTGAAACTTGGTGTTTTTCTATCCTTGAATTCTATCTTGATGAACACTAATCCGTTCTTGAGAGCTTGAGAGAAATCTCTTAAAAAAATTGTGTTTGAATGAGTGTAACGAAGGGAAATAAAGGTTTTATGTATTTATACCCCTTCAAAACAAGGTTAGAATGACATAGTATAAGTAATGAAATAGTGGAAATAAACCCAAATAACTCTACAAAAAATGGGTTAAAAACTAAACTGCTTAAGAAATGATGTAGTTAATGTCAACACGGTTTATGCTGACAGACTGTCAATTGGTCTTTGAAAAATGTCAAAAAATGGAAGATTTATGTCATGAATCAGGTTGTAATGGTGTATAAGTTACTCCCATGGACAATCCATATCCCCACTCATATCATAGAACAATAGGTCGGTACCAAGTATCCAAAGACAATAGAAAAGAGAAGAAGGATACAGAAATACACAACAGAAAGTAAATCCCAAGAACCTAGTATCATGGGTGTAGAGTGTCTATATAGAGAATATTTAAAAACCCAACCCATAATTGGGAAAAACTACGTTTTAGCCATCTTGAACAAAAACTAGGATACGTATTTACTATAAGGAGAACCAGTCAGCCAGAATGCCAATTTCTTATTATATCTCCACTAAAATCTAGTATATCCCACACAATCAGGCTATCCCTATTGAATCGTATTTAGACCTGCATTATAAAAAGATGTAGAAGTTGTAGTATGAGTACCAAAAAAAAAAATAGTTACCCAGTAGGCCACAAAGGCCAATCGGGGAAAAACAAACATATAGTAAGGTAAAGTGTGATCAATAACATGTAGAGAGGGAGTAAACATAGTAGCATCTAATAAGCACAATGAAAGACATAATCAAATCACGAACAAAACGACGCATGTACTTGAGCTTCTATGTGACCATTATAATGAAAGATCAAAAAGAGAAACATAAGATTAATAAAGGGCTAATCTATCAGCAAATAAGAAAGAAGAGCAACTATTATCCCCAAGAAGATAGAAAACAAGACTTAGCTAGCAAGAAGACCTACTGGCATCCCATACTACTAACAAATAGAACTAGGCATTCATGTAACTTAATAAGACTCCCTTGGTAAGACTAAATAGTACAAAAAATAGAACAAAATAATTCAATGCAAAAGGGTGCAGAAAAGTAAAGTGTCCCAATAGTTACCCCCACGCTCCTCTAGAAGTAAGCCTCGTGAGGTAGGACCCACGAAGGACTCGAATTGTATACCACTACACTATCGTATACCCCTCCTCAGACTGTGCATAATTCCCCATGAACAATAACTTAGGCCGATAGGGCCCATGGAGGGACTTAAATCTGTATGCAAAACTCTCATGAAAAGCCAATTAGGGCATACTCATCATACATAAATGCCAAAACCTGGGATCAGCTAGTATACTTTTTGTTAGTAGAAACTCAACTATTAATGTATAGGAATTTCCAAAAAATACCATGATAGAATAATAAAATATCTCCATACTGCCCAGAAGTTGTGGAAATGTATTGAATAATAGACAAAACCATATATTAGATGGCGTTATTGATGAAATCGGGTGATTTCATGATCATTTAGCGAAAAAACCTACCTAGCAATTCATAACTCAATAATCCTGCATGCTTGTGAAACATAACAAAACAACAGTCTAAATTCTCTCTAAAGCTACCAGCTATTTCCGGGAGATAGATCTCCAGATCAAACCAATAGTAGATATTGATGAAATAAGCCCAAGAAGTTTATGTGATATGAAAACTTTACAACTATAGAAGAACAATGAATGACCTGGTAGAAACGATCAGAGAATCAGTATAACACGCTTTCACAGAAAAAAAAAACTAAATTTATTACCTTAATTAGACTTAAACTTACTCATCTTTTAAGGAAAAATTGAAAATTTTAAGAAAATGATTGAGAAAGAGATTTATATAGGCTTGTCAGGCTCGTCACGTGATTATGGTGAAGGTCACATGAATCTAACCCCTGGCCGCTTTGATCTATGTGATCTTGGCCCTCACCCCCGAGATTGCGACCCTTTGGTGGTCAACAACCCTAATATACTCTAGAAGGGTAACAAAATGGAAATGGAGTCCGATTTCATCAATCCATATATGAAATACTTATGTAATCAATATTTTAGACTAAATGGAACCAACAAGACTACGATATGAGGTTGTTTAAGATGGTAAAGTCATAAAGTAGCAATAATTAAAGGGGATTAATCTATGAAACATCTAGAAAATCAATCTATCTGTCCCACGAATCCACAAATGACATGGGGTAGTCACAACAATGCTCTAAACACAGAGAAATCATTGAAACAAAAAAATGACCACAAGGGTTATTATAACATCCCCCAATAAATGATCTTTTGTCTGTGAAAGTTGAGAAGGAAAGGGTACATGAAAACTCAAATTTTAAGGGTACTAAGCTAGCATATTGCTCTCCATCTATGAGGTAGACTGCTCAACCGTATGATGATCCCATTGCACTCACACAATAGGAACATCCCTGTACCTAAGCCTTCTCAAATCCCTATCAATAATTTCCTCAGACTGCTTTATATAAGTCAAATGATCGTCCAAATAAACTAATTCATGTTGAACAACATGTAAGGTGGTTGGTAGGTAGAGATGAATTATAGAGACATGGAAAACTGGATGAACTACTTCTAACTCTGGATGTAGTACCAATCTATAGGCTACTTCGCCAACTCACTCAATAATCTCATATGGACCAACGAACTTGAATCTAAGCTTTCCCTTTCAACAAAAATTCATGATGTCCTTCATGGAAACAACCTAAAAAATTCCAGTTCTCCAACACTAAACTCAAGAGGCCGAAGTCTATGAGATGAATAGATATTATGCCTACTCTCTGTTATCCGTAATCTGTCCTGAATAATCATAACTCTTTTTGTGTAATCTCTAATAAAATTTGATGTTTGAGGACAAATCTAAACACTACTATACTTACTAATAGGCGATCTGTGAGGCCTACCATAGAACACCTCGAATGATGCAATATGGATGTTGGAATGGTAGCTATTATTGTACGAAAATTCTTCCAAAGACAAATATTGATCCGAACTACCCTCGAAATCAAATCCACAAACTTGAAGCTTATTCTGAAGTACCTGAATAGTCTATATAAACTGACCATCATTCTATTGATGAAAGTAAGTACTTAGAGCTACCTCTGTACCATCTCATGTTGTATAGTCCTCCAAAATAGTGAAGTACACTATGTACCTCTATTTGAAATAATAGATATAGGAACCCCATGTAGGCAAAGAACCTCCATAAAATATAAGACAATAAATTTCTTATTATCCTAAGATAGACGAAGTAGTAAGGAAGTGGGTGGACTTAGTCAATCGGTCCATAATGACACAAATACAATCGTTAACCTTGGAAGTAAAGAAAAAAATCCTGTTAATCCTCTCAAACTTGCACTTAGGAATAGGGGGTTGCTAAAATGCATTACTTGGTCTGTGGTGTTCGAACTTTAACTGCTGACAGTTCAAGAATCAGAAAATAAACTTCATAACATCTTACCTCAAGCGGCTCCATAAAATAGTGCTATCTAGAATCTTTGTACATCTTTTATATTCCTAAATGTAAAAATATCTAGTAAAATGGGAATCATAGAGAATTTTCTAAATCAAGTCTTCAAACCTATGACCACAAATTCCACTACCGACCCACCAAAAACAATGAGAATCCAATGATGCAATGCTATAGTCATCCCATAGAACCAACTATTGAATATAAACCAAGGATCTATCCTCATACTGATGCTGTTGGATCTAATAAAATAAATTAGGTATATCCTCAACATACACAAAAACTTAACTAGGATCTAGCATGTACAACCTGACAAAATGGTTATCCGAAGACTGGATGGCCAAGGGTAATAGCCTCTTTGTATAAAATATGGGAGCCGAGTTACCCATGTGAATCACCTTCAATCTCAAGGCGTCTACAACAACATTTTCCTTGCCTAGATAGTAGAAAATGTTGATATCCTAGTCCTTTAGAAGCTCAACGCATTTCCTCTATCTATGATTGATCTCCCTCTAACTTAATATATACTATAGACTATGGTGGTGGGTGAATATCTCACAATAAACCCCATAGAAGTAGTGTTGTCTAGATCTTAAGAGTGAAAACTACCACCGCTAACTCTGAAAAGTGACAGAGCCTAACAACAAGGAACACTTCAAGACATTACATACAACTGCTCAGTCCACAAAGTGTAAAGTACAATACTTAAATACACCACATATTGTTCTCGACTCCAGGAGTAAACTAGGATGTCATTAATGAACACAATAACAAAGGAGTCGATAAGGACTGAAAACTCTACTCACGAGATCCATAAATTTGGATGGGGAATTAGTCAGTCTAAAAGAAAATTCATAATGTCCATACCGGGTTCAAAAAGAAACCTTTGAAATATCCTCAACTTTTGATAACTTGATCGCACGTGAATGTTTGAGAGCACAATATAACCCTGAAGTTGGTAAAAAGGATAATCCATCTATGGTAAAGGATACTTATTATTAATAGTAACATTATTCGACTTCCAATAATCAAGTCATGTACGTATAGTCCCATCCTTCTTCTTCACAAATAACATTAGATCACCCGAAGAGAAAATACTAAGACAGATAAAGCCTCTGGAAATTAGATCCTCAAGCTGATTATTAAGATTCCTGAGCTCTTCTGGAGCAATGTAATATGGTGCAAGTGAAATGGCCGTATTGCCTGGCTTAATCTCTATAGAATAATCGACAACGTGCTCAAGTGGGAGGCTAGGAAACTAATCATGGAAAATATCTAGAGATACTATAACAATAGACATAGACTCGGGGAGGGAGGATCAACACTAACATCTTGAACTAAATCTAGATAAGCTACACAAGCCTTAGCAAGATATCTACTAGATGAATACTAGAAATCACTGGCAACAGGGAGTGGCTAATTGGACCCTGCCACACAACTGGGGGTATACTAGGCACAAAAAAGGTAATGTGTCTTTGAAAAGAAATTCAAAACTGCATGATATGGGGATAAGACATCCATGCCTAGAATAACATTGATATCAACCATATCTAGAGCAACAAGATCATCCTGAGTGTCATACCCCTATATTGTAACAAGATAAATTTTGTAAAT
This sequence comes from Withania somnifera, assembly GCA_039654485.1. Classification (NCBI taxonomy): domain Eukaryota; kingdom Viridiplantae; phylum Streptophyta; class Magnoliopsida; order Solanales; family Solanaceae; genus Withania; species Withania somnifera. The sequence goes on along the minus strand of JBDJHY010365935.1, from coordinate 3,046 downwards.
CTAATCTACCATTAAAGGCATTCCCGCTGGAGTATCCACACTCATGGGAAAAGGTAAAGTCTCAAACATAACAACTAAATATGGCACGAAATAGACCGAAACATAAGAATAAGTAAAATAAGGGTCAATTAATGCCAAGGAGGGCTAGTGAAAAACAAGTACCATACCCGTGAACACTATCTAACAAGTCTCAACCTGATTTTTATTAGGTAATCATAAAATAGGTAGCATATAATTCCATGCTAATATCCTCCTCACTCTTCTCCTCTATCCCTATGTTCCCTATCGCGACTATCTCAAGTTTCTACATAACAACCTCTAGCCGGTAGCAATACTACCTGAAGAGGCTCGGTGGCTTGTACTGCTTGCTGAATGGCCCTGCATTACAGACATTTTGTGGCAAAGTGTCCTAGATTAACAAACTCATAAAAACGCAAGGCTTTGCCTGAACTTAAACCATTTGTTTAACTACTATTAACACCAAGGCCTCGAGACCCTGAAGATGTTCCCTTAGAGGGCTTGCTACTTTGACAACTATTAATTGAGGGTAAGGATACCTGAACTAGTAAGATTGGATTCCCTTATTTCTATTGCCGTTGAGTTCGACAATTTTATATGATCTCCCAAATGGTTGAGAACCACTAAATTCTCTCTATAGGCACTGTCTCTTATTGTATCCCCTTTGGAATGAGTAATAGAGTCTCTCTATGGTTAGAGAATGATTAAATACTTCAAAAAAAGGACTACAAAAAGCTCAACCTCCATCTATAACACTGATCTCAACTCGATTACAAAGTTTTAAACACATTTATCCTCTTTTGAAAGAATATAAGTCCTATACTTAAAAGCTGAGTGATATGGTTCTCGTACTAGATAATCCTCATCGATCCTTACTGCAAACCAAGAAACTAAGCCATATGATCCTCTTAAACACTCGAGGAAACATACTTAGCCATAAAGTCCACAAACTAGCTTCATGTTATAGGCAGTGACCTTGCTGGTATGCTCAATCTTTATACTCTCCACTAGGTCTTAGCTAGCCCCTCTAGATGGTACCCAATAAAATCCACCCCATGTATCTCTCTCAAACCCAATGGCTATACCTCCTCCTTATAATCTTTATAAACTACTAAGGATCCAATTTGGAGTCACCAAAAAAATCTTGAAGGACCTATATGCATAACGTGACTATGTATCTTTCAATCCTTGAAGTCATAAAACTAACCACACATTTAATCTAAACTTGTGGAAATTCATGAATAGTCTGTGGAGGAGGTGTTATCACTGCCAGTAGTATCGGCTAAACAGGATGAGCTAGGGAACCCTGTTCCTATCATTGAACTGAAATGTGTCCCTCATCAGTGGGCACTCTACAAAACATAGTGCTCATATGCTTCCATATATTTCTAAGGGCCTCATCATAGATTGGATTCATCTGTGGTGGAGCTGGATCCATAGGTGAAAGATAAGGTCACACAACTCCAAACTAATTTTTCCCAAAGGCTATGGCTCTACCCTAGACCCTATTAGAGATCCTCATGGATGCAAGGAAGCATCATCGCCCCCAGACACAGAATGCATGCGAACCATAAAAAAAAGAGTGAAACTAAAAATATATTCCAAGGAACTAGTAGAAACCTCGCTCAAAAAGAGTAAAAATAATGTTACCCATCCTAAAAGAGACCTTTATCCTCTAGAAAATAGCATATATACATCTAAATTATCCATCCAATAGATTCTACCAGACACTTGCTCCTTCAGCCAGAGATAGTGGTGAACCTAGAGCTCTGATACACTCTATCACGACCTAAAAATTAAGTTTTGATAGTGTCTACATCCCTCATATTTATAATACTAGTCACAACCTAGAGCATTAAGAGATAGGCCGGTACCAAGTTTCAAAAGAAATGACAAAAGATAAAATATATAAATAAAATAAGGATACAAAATATATAAATAAAATAAATCTCCAGAACCTGGAATTTAATGACCCTCATGTTCATTTACAATAAATACATGATGTTTTGTATCTTAGAGCATTTCAGTAGTTTCCCCAAGTCACCTATGACTTGCTGGGACCGAGAGTTCGGATCCTTGGCGACCCGGTCGAGAATTATCTCAAATTCCCTGTTTTAGAGCCTTAAACTTAGTACTCATTGACTAAAGTCAAATTTCCTTCAATACGACCTTAGAATTAAATTTTGATAGTTTTTTTAGCTCCGAAATGCCAAACAAAGTCAAGATTGACCTTAAGTTTGTGTTTTGGAGGTTTCGTTTGCATGTTATTCGAATTTGTGGAAATTATTTTAAATTTTAGCCTAAAAGTGGAGTTTGGTGAAAACACAATGTTTAGAGTGTTGGATTGGAATTATGACGCTTCCAACAGGTCTGGAATGATGAATTTAGACTAGGAGAGGTGTTGATTTAATTTTGTTACGTGCCGTTGTAAATTCGATGTGTTTGCGGAGAAATGCGCCTTTAGGCCCTTTTAATTCCAGGGGGTAATTTGGAGTAAATGACCTCCAATTTCATTTTTGTCGATTCCGTGAAGTCCAAAATATGTTTTCCACTTAAAAAAACATATAAAGTTTTCAACTTTCGACTCTGTTTCAATCTCGAGACCCCATTTTAGTTTTCTGAAAATTCTGCAGCCTAAGTATTGATCACAATAAGATGCACGACGTGCTTCTTATCGTGATGATTCACTATTTTACCTAGAATTCGATAACGATAAGGAGCACGACGTGATCCTTATCATGATCCATTAATTCTGTCCCAAAAATAAGTTTTAACCCTTTTTTACCCCAATTTCTTCCATTCATCCAAACATTTTGTCCCACCCATTTTTTGAAGCTCAAAATTCTCCTAAACTTGATTCAAAGTTCAAGGAAGAGATTTTCCATCTTCCTATACATCGTGGTGCGTAATTGGTACGTTTCTTCTTCCTTTTTCTTCTTCTTCTTCCTTAATCTAGTTTCTTTCTCCTTTGTTGGCTATGAACTAGGGTTGAAGAAATCATTCCATAACTTGATTTCTTTTGTTTATT
>JBDJHY010365827.1:0-18523 GCA_039654485.1 Withania somnifera | reverse complement strand
GAATAATAGTCATCATCATGAGTATAGGCTTTACCCTTTAATGTTACATCATTAACATACCCCAATATAAGTCCTCAACATCAAATCAATTTGTGTCCACATATGTTCCATACCCAAATATCTCTTATCTTCCCTCTTTCACTGCTCAGCTAACAGCAGGACTGTATTAACGCTATCCCCCCATGCTCCCAAGTATGCCAAGCCTGATTTGGCTTAGTAACTTTATCCAGTATCGTAGAGATAAGATCAAAATTACAGACATGAATGAACCACCCATAATAGAGTCATCAAATGGATTGATAGCCGAATTTAGTGTTCTATAGAATGTCTCCTTTAATTAATCATCTTGAATTCTATGGTTAGGTCACTATTTAAGCTTCTTTTAAAAATACATCCATGTTTCATGAAGAAGCTCTTCTCGGTTTTGCCTGAAATTATTTACCTCTTCTTGAAGTACCAATATTTTTAATGGTGGAAAGAATATCTCATGGAATGCACCATCTAACTCATCCCATGTAGTGATTCAACCCTCTAGAAGCTCGACCAACAAAATGAATGCCTCATTTGATAGTGAAAGGAGAAACAACCTGAGTCGAATGAAAGTTTAATTAACCCTAGGGATTTTAAAAGACTAACAGATTCCTCGATGTCATTTTCCACTTTATTTTTAAGGCGTTGTAGGAACGGAGAAGGAGGCCTAGGTATATACATGATTGGCTTTGTATCCTCCTTTTCCTTTCTCTTCTTATCTGCTTCCCCATGATCGATAGAAAATTGTTCTGATGCTTTACTCTTCTCATCTGCTTTCATTGTCACCTAAAATCTCATAATATATATCTTCTCCATCTACAGAATCCTCAGCATCATCATGGACATCAACTACAACTGGCATATATGGATCAACGACTACTTTGCCACTTCCATAGTGATGGCTAAGACATGGCCATCATTCCTCAGATTAGCAACAGTGTCGCTTGGTAATGATCCTCACTGCCTTTGATTCAGGGTCGAAGAGATTTATTCAAACTGGGTCTCTAACTAATTGATGGCAATGGAGTATGAATTCGCGAGTTCCATCACATTGGCAAGGTCCTTTTTTATCTCATTATGCCCCTTTACGAAGGCCTCAGACTTTTTCAAAAGTTTCTCCAACATTTTTTCCATGTGAAAAGAAATTCCAGCATCTCTATCTCGACCCTTAGGGGGTACATACAACCCCCCCTCTCTCTCTCTATGAACATCTTCTCTCCGGTAATTTTCCGATCAAAAATCAGCTCGCCTTCACCATTCATCTCTATCTCAAAAGTTCCGACCTTAATTACCAGTTTTCTAGTAACCCCCCTCTTGATTCACATGTTTTTCCTATTCTTCAATATCATAATAATAGTCATGATCAAGAGCATAGGCTTTACCCTTTGACATCACAACATTAACATTCCCAACATAGTCTTCTCCATCAAATCAATCTGTGTCCACATATGTGCCATATCCAAATATCTCTCTCTCATCCTCTCTCTTTTGTTGCTCAATTGGCATCAAGAATGCATTAAAACTATCCCCTAAATCTTTCTCCCGAGTATGCAAAGCTCGATTTGTCTTAGTAACTTTATCCCATCTCTCAATGATAAGATCAAAATTATAGGACCTGAATGAACCACCCATAAAAGAGTCAGCAACTAGATTCATAGATGAATTAATTGCTCTATAGAATGTCTCCTTTAAATAATCATTTTGAATTCTTTGTTTAGGGCACTATTTATATTTCTTCTTAAAATGCATCCATGCTTCATTAAGAAGCTCTCCTCGGTTCTACTAGAAATTACTTACCTCATCCTGAAGTGCCAGCATTTTAGATGGTGGTAAGAATCACTCAAGGAATACACCCTCTAACTCAGACTATGAAGTGATTGAACCCTCTGGAAGCTCACCCAACCAAATAATTGCATCATCTGATAGTTAAAGGGGAAACAGCCTGAGCCGGATGGCATTTTGATTAACCAAAGGGATTTGGAAAAACTGACAGATTCCCTAAAAGTTAGTCAAATAAAAATTTGGATCCTCCCCAGTTATACCCTTAAACAGTCCCTTTAAGCTGAGCAACTAAATTATGGTGCTAGTGATGATGAAGTTAGCACTTGTACCAAGCGGTTGGAGCATAGTAGCTTCAATTCCTCTGAATCCATCATCTCTATTATAATCTACATTGTTTCATAGGTTCATATTTAGTTGAGCTGGCAATTCTTGCTCTGTTTCTCGTCTAGCATCCTCCTGTCTGCTACTAATTATGCAACAGCAGTAGAATCATCAACTACTTGAGCCTAGAGCCAATTTTGGAAGTGTTTTCAATATACAGATCAAAAGGTAACAGTGGTTCACCTGATCTTTGGTTAGAGGGAATAAACTACTATGATCTTATGAAAAAACAAAAACAAAAAAGAAAGGTAAAATATTAGAAATACCACTATAAGAAAACAAAATACAAATAGACTACTTCGAACCGTATTCCCCGAAAATAGCACCAAAATTTGATGTCGGCCAAAACTACACCTCAATTAGAAGCGTAAAGTGGTCGTTATCAAATTTAGAACCCAACTAGGGGTTGGGGTCGATCCCACAGGGAATATGTTGAAACAGCTTCTACTAGTATATTGTCTTATTATAGTACGTATTTATGAAGTATATTAATGCAAAAAGTAAATTTGGTGTTTTAGTTCTAAGAACTATCATCAAATAGTAACAAGGGAGTAAATTTCTTAAGTTGTAAACCAGTTGAATGAAGGCACTAGGATTGTGCTCCCTATCATCATAACTACACAAATCTCGGTACTAGCGATCTATCCTGGTGCTATGCATGAAAAATCTGTAGGTTAACTTCACCCGAACTCCACTAAGAACTAATCAGGTGACTTTACACTAATCACCACCAAGTCTCATAGTGCATCCCATACTAACCCCCAACTATTGATCTCAGATTTAACCCCCACCGTCACGTCTCAATTTTATTAAATGGAATCTCCAAATCTTTGTGTAATGTTCTTTTCCTAATCTCTACCTCCTGCCAAGGATAGTAAATAATACAGGTATGTTCTTAACGCTGGCCACCATAAGAAAGAAATCAAAATGAAGAACCCTACAATACATGCGTGAACACCATTCAAGAATCACATTTTGCACCTTACCCTACTTTGTTATTTAGTCATGGTTCCCACAACCCTAGTTGTGGTGTTTATCTAGTCACGTGATTTGGTATTATCATAATTAATCCATTGAGAAATCAACACTTACGATTGATGAGCAATAAATTGGAATGATAAAGATAGAATAGTAGACTTTGATTAACAAAATAAAAACATAATCTCCCAAAATATATTCTAAGTCAAAGAAGAACTCAAAACATACAACCAATACATATATTAGAGTATGTAACAGGAAATACAAAACCTATTCAAAGTATTTAGATACCTAAGGAAACTAATCCTACAAAAACTGGGAAAATAATATCAGCAACCCAACCCACGGACTGTCGCATGAACCCTACGGTCTGTGCTTTCACTCCCGTGTGACTCGTGGAATACACTTGATTTTTTAGGATTCAGGTCTAGGATCAGAGTTGGACAGTATGACCTATAGTGTGCACCATAAGGTCTATCCTATTAATCCATTATTTACTCTTCATACTTGACCCTTTTCAACTTCTACCCAAAAAAAACTACCACTGATCAGTTCTTCACTCCACGAACTAATAACATGGATCTTCGTCTTCAGCCCATGGTTCATGGTCTTTATCTATGGTTTAACCTTTCAAAATCACTATCTTCAGGACTCCAAGCCACGACCAATAGTACGGTCTGTTGTCTACATCCCACGACCCGTATTGTGGCTCGTGGTCCCATTTTTCAGCCAAAATAGTACAAAACATCTCCACAGGGCCTCTGAGAATTATTTTCCTATAAAAATACCAAAAATACATCATATCCACATAGACATACTCAAGAACAGTAAAAAATCCAAGTACTAAGCATCGAAAGTGCTGTAAATTAGCAGTGCATCACAAATATCAAGTTTTATTCAAAATCGGGTTTAATTTTATAGTCAAAATATTAATTTATGTATAAAAAAATTGGTTCTTAAAACCCCAAAGTGAATCTTACAAAAATTAAGAAACGAGGATGAACTCATGCTTAAAATCCCATAAATAACACGTATGTAGGTGAAAATTTAACAAAAATCCTTGAATCATTGAAAACTTTAATCATCAAAATCTTCCCAAAGAGTAGATTTAAAAAGTCTATGATTCTCATCTCAAAAAAAGAGTTTAAAGCTACGGCACATTATCTCCCAAGGTGTTTAAAGAGGGTTCTAGAACTTGGAAATGGGGAAGAATAACATACAAGTCTTATATATGGGCTTAGGATCATATAAATAGATAGAATTTCTTCTTATTTAGAGATAAAATATTTTCTTCCTAGGCCCATATGGACCATCAAATGGCTCATATAGCCACGAAACAGTTTGTAAAAGACCTTTTGACAACGAAAAGGCAAATTTTCAAGCTAATTTTCGAGATTCATTCGCAATCCTATGTACACAATACATATATGTGTTTTGAGTATAAAAATATTACGGACCTAATAGAATTATAAAAACTTGGATTTGAGGTCTTCTTGACCCATTAAAAGCCCCATGGTCAGTAAAATATAAATTTTACTTCAAAATATCAATACGTACCTAAAATCTCCAAAACGATATATACAAACCATCTTCAAGGGGAAAAAAACCTCCTAGATCTAACGAAGTCAACTAAATTCTCATGCAAATTCCCGATCATTAAATGTTGACCAAATTCAATGGTTGTCCTTAAAACTCAACTATATCTCATCTAACGGGATAAAATCACCACAAAAAGTCTAAAACTAAAACGAAGGTCCTCCTAGACAAAATTACATATTCCAAAGATGATGTAATTGATAGAATTCCATTTCTAGACTCAACTTAAAGGCTTTAAAAATTGAAAAAATCTCAAAACTTATAAATTTTAGCTCTGGTTTCAAAACTTACCAAACAAACTGATCAACTGTGACTCGGGGCAATTATCAGGAAAGGTAAAATGGTAATTTTATGGGAGATGCTAAAAATGACCTTTAGGGTTATTAAGATATGACAGGCATGCATCACTCTATTTGTATATTATATTGTACTAAATTAAATTTATTCTATTTCCTTTCTATATTTACCTACATACTTACTGATATAGATTTTATTAGAGTTGTTTCACCTTGATTGAAATCATTTTTGATAGACTTGTATTTTTGTTAAGGTAATTGTCTACTTTTTTGTTTATTCTAATTGAGCTTTTATGTTGTTAATTATATAGTTCAATGGAGTCATATTTGATTTAATCCCTTATATTCTATGTGGTTCTTTGTGATATAATTACTTGATAATCATCTCAGTGTAAGTTGTACTAGTTGGGGGTTTAGTTGAGTCAGCGTTCTCAACATCACTTTGTTTTAAGGCCAGCCGAGGACGTTGATGAGTATTATTATTTTGTAGTCACGCTTGGTGTTCTTATATTTTTGTATAGGTGTGTCTTGACTTCTTTTCTTTTATATCGGAGCTTACTTTGATATCCCTACAAATAATACCTAATCTATAACGTAGGATCAAGGATCTTCTTTGTGTTTACATATGTCTTTACTTCTTATTGACATATTTTGAGATAGTTTTATCATTGAATCAAACTTATAGAGGCTTGTATAAATTGTGATAATCCAGTTTTAGAAATGAGTCTTTTTTTTTTTGCAATGTTATGTCTTCTTACTTACTTTTTTACCTTTTCATATTTTTTATTGTTATGTTTTGGATTAGCTTATATATTGGGTTGGTCGAGATAGGTTACACTGCGATTAAATTTTGGATCGTGACACCTATTCAGTCATGACACAGGATAAAGAATTTAAATTAGTAAACTTCTAATTTACAATAGAGTATGCTTCAACTGTACTACTTTTTGCATAATATAGGCCAGAAGAAAAAGTTGGCAACCTTTCCAAAATATATTTATGGCCTATAAAGAGAGATAAGAAAGAGTTCTTTTTCACTGTAGTTTTTTTCTCCGACCACCATGTTTAAATTGCATTTTTTTGACTATTTAACTGTAAGATCAAGATGAATTTCTATTGGGTGTTACTAAAATTTTTCTTTAATTTGAACGATGGATATTAAATTTGGAGGTCCACAATATTCAGTTTTGACTCCCAAATAGCAGCTCTATTTTGAGCTATTTCTCAATATTTATTTTGTTGGTGTAGTTATTACTTCTCTATGTTTTGCACTTGTGGTGTAGACATTTAGAGAATTTTGTAACTCTCTTATTGTTATAGTGGAGCTATTTGTACCTTGTGTATCCCGTGGTTGTTAGCTTTGATTTGAAGGATTTTTCCATGTTAAACTTGATTTTTTTTATTTTGTTTCTATTATTGGGTTTACCGCTTTCCATCATGCCAAGTGATATCAGATCTTTGGTTATATATCAAATATTTGATAGATGATAATATGAGCAAGATGATATATTTAAGTGGGAGAAATTACAGCATATGGAAAAGCAAGGTGAAATATCTACTATTTATAAAAAAAATGCATCTTCATGTTTTCGCTACTCATAAACCAGAAAATATGTCAAATGAAAATTGTAACTTCAAGCACCAACAAGTGTGTTGATATATAAAACAATGGGTTAAAGACAATGTTCGCAGCCATATCTTAAATAAGACACATTTTAGGATATCGTAGGAAAACTTGGAGAACTTTACACTTTGAAGATCGACATAACAAGCTATTCCTACTAAAGTAATTGATGAATTTCAAATAAAAAGAGGGTAATCCAATCCTTGATCATATAAATGATTTTCAAGGTGTTCTTGATTAGCTTTATAGAATGTGTGTCAATTTTGACAATGAGATACAAGGACTTTATCTTCTTAAAAATTTACCAGATTCTTGGGTAACTCTTTGTGTTTATTTAACAAATTCATATCTTGGTAGAAATATAACCATGGAATTTAGCAAGAGTGGTGTGTTGAATGTAGAAATAAGGAGAAAATCTTAAGGCTCGTCCTTACATTTAGATATTCTATATACAGAAGACAGACGGAAAGATAAAACAAAAGGTTTGAGAAATTAGAGGTAAAAGCAAAAGAAAGTCAAGGTTCAAGTGTCAAAATCATTCATGCCATTACTTTGAAAAGAAAGGATATATTAAAAGGTTCTGTGGAAACAAAAAAAAAAATAGGACAGTGGTATAAAATGTACAATAGGAGAGAGGTAACTACAGTAATAGCTAGTAAGTGCAGTGAAGGATTAGCTATTAGTGGGTGCAGTACCAGCTAACAAGTGTAAAGGAGGGTTACTATCAAGGTATAACCCACAAAACCTGGGCCACAAGTAACTTATAACCAAACATGAAATCTACCTGGAGATCCAATGTGACCAGCAGAAGGAAGGACCAATAAGAAAGTACAAAACCATCAAAAAGCTAAGCAAACAACAAATATAGTAAGTGCATGAATAGTACTAATAAGAGACAGAAGGGAACAAACAAAGTCTACTAGCAAAAAAACCCGATTGACATTACATTCTATCGGTAGGTACAATGAGGCAACCAAGTAACCCAACAAGTACTCCCCCCTAAGTCCCGAAGGGTACAAATCAATGCATAGGGATACAATGCAAAAGGGTAATGGAAAAGTGTGCGTGCTACCATGATCCCTCTTTGGGGTAATCATGAATCAAGAGGGACCCATAGAGTACTTGAGCCATATACAATTACTCCTCTATATACCCCTTCCCCAGGATGCGCATCATACCCTAGGCATAGAGACCTGGATTAGCAACTCCCCTGGAGGGACTCGAACTCAGATGAAAACCCTTGTAATAAGCCCACTAGTAGTATATTTATTAAGGTAAGAGTACCAAAACTCGGGCTCAACCCATATATCATATCTCAGTGAAAACCTAAATCCATCCATGTCGGAAAAAAACCAAATCTCAATAAGACCCAAATAATTCCATGTAGTAAACACAATGATAGTGAGAAAACAGCTCCATGATGCTCATGAGCGCAGTCGTGGAAGATATAAGAATATATGAAATCAATTTCTAGTTATTACTTTGTCCAAAAATCAAATTACCTTTTAAAATGTTTAATGCATGATCGTTATACAAAATCAATCCAGAGGTTAAATGGGTCTAAGGTTGCTAACTAGAATCCATAGGATTGCTGCTAAGCCTAGTCGCAAGGTACATCCTTTCCTAGCCTAATTACAATTTTGATCCACGAGAAATCACACCAAGGATTTCACAATTTCTCAAACAGTGCCCTGTAAGGGATCAGTACACACACATATAGGGAAAGACATGGAGATACCATAGCTCAGTCAAACACGACTCACTCCCAGGCTCGTACCGGGCTAGGGCATGATATCATCACATAGAGCGGCTAACTACCCAAAAAAGCCGTATTCGGTTGGGTACAATATCATCACATAAGGAAGCTAACTATCCATCATAGACATTCATGGTTATCTATGGTCTGAATGGCCACACATGCCCTAATCACACACATATCTCAGGTAGAACACAAAATAATCAGCCTACCTAATTCGGCTCTAAAGCCACCAACCTAAATTAGGGGATAGCTACTAAGATCTAATCACTAGTATAATCCCCTCCCCAACCTCACTACGGTCCATAGTCATCTTATAACAATATTCATCAAAGGTGTTACTCCTTCCCCATCTACACTACATTTCAGAGTCGGCATTAAACACGCGGGTAGGACGACATAGCCCCAGGATAAGTAGTTAAATTACAAGCCATCTAAGAAGTCCATTGGGCTATAGAATAAGCATATCGGGGCCCGACTAGTAATCCCAACCCCAGCTGGCGCTTTACTATGCATATACTACACTAATACCTAATCAGAAGAAAGTAGATCGTAGCCTACCTAGATTCTAGAGAGGTCATCAAAAAATATGCCTCAATATCCATAGAATCATGTATGAAGCTAGAAATCACGCGAGTTTAGAAAAAACACAACCCACTTGTCAAGATAAGTAAACAAGACCCATATTGTTGTATAAATAACAAGGTCGAAATCCGAGCTATAAATGGGTTTATAACCCTAATAGTTTGAAAAAAAGAAATATTTATACCAACAAGTAGAACCTAACTCATACATCATATGGTACAAAATAGGGCTTAAAAACACAGTTAAAAATGAAGATATAAGCCTTGGAAACTTTATATAACTTGGAAACATCATTACAACTAGGAAAAATGAATAATTACCCAACAAAAAGAATCGTGGAACCACATAGATATGATTCCACGGAGTAAAAAAAACTCTTTAATACACTAATTTGTCTTAGGGAAAAGGATAAAAACTTTTGAACTTCAGTAAAAAAAAAATAAAGCAAGGAAGATATCTATAGGCCTTCCAGGTCTTCTACGCAATCACGAAGAAGACCCACATGATCACGACCTCTGACAACCCTAGCTTTCACAATTGCAAAGAGTAATGGGCCTGGCCTACATGATCGTGACCAAGTCCACACGATCGCGATAAGCAAGGGTCCTGTCCTACGGGATCACAACCAAGGCCATGTGATCATGATGCTTTTACCCCAAGAGTATGATTTCGATGATTCGTAAATAAAATATTTATGGAACCAGTATTCCAGACCCAAAGAAGAAGAAAAAAAGGTGATCTGGGATTATATAAGCTGAGTAAGTCCTAACAAAGCTATGATTACAAAGGAATTAAACTATAAAAAAAATCAGGGACCCAACCTATTGATCTCAATAAGTCATGAACGACTTGGGGAAGTTACAGGAATGCTCTAAGTATAGGATAATCGCGAGAACACGAAAATGATCTCGAGGGTCAATACGAAATCCCCTACTATAGGAACTTTCGTTCGCAAAAGTTAAAAAGAAAAGGGAGTACATGGAGGGTCAAACAAATAAGGGTACTGACTTGCATATCCCTCTTTGTCTCACAGGTAGCCTCCTTGACTGGGTGGTGAGTCCAACAAACCCATATGATTAGAATATATCTAGAACTGAGTCATCTTACATCTCTGTCAACAATGGCCTCAGGTTGCTCAACTTATGGCAATATGTCGTTCAGCTGAACTAACTCAAAATAAAGTAAATTGTAGGGATCTGGCACTTAATGACGAAGCATAGAAACATAAAATACTGGATGAACAACGGCTAAATTTTGAGGTAGGGATAACCTATAGGAAACTTTAAAGATCTTCTCATTAATCACATATGGATCGATAAACCTTGGGCTAAGCATGCCCCTCCGATCAAATCTCATTACTCATTTTATAGCGAAACTCATAAGAATACCATGTCCCCAACGCTGAACTCGAAAGTTAAAGTCTATGATCTACATAACTCTACTAACGACTCTGTGCTATATGTAGTCTATCCTGAATAACCCAAGCTCTCTCTATGGCATCTCAAATCAAGTCAGAAGTTTGCAGTAAGATCTCAAAACTACTATACCAACCAATCGACAATATGAAACGACTTCAATATAAAGCCTTATTTGGTGCCATCTGGATGCTGGAATGGTAGTTTTTGTAGTAAGATAACTCTACCAAAGCTAATGTTGATCTCATCCTAGAGTGCCTAAATAGTCTGCTCTGACTGCCCACTTGTCTACGAGTGAAATGTTATGCTCAGTTCTACCTCTGTGCCCATCTCCCGCTGCATAGTTCTCCAGAATTATGAAGTAAATTGTATACCCTGGTCTGAAACGATCAAAAATTTGCACTCCACACAAATGAAGAATCTTCCTAACATGCAAGACGACAAGTCTCTCAGCATTCCAAGATGATGAAGTTGGTAAAAAAATAAACAGATTTGGTCAATCAATCCATGATGACCTATATAAGATCATGACCCTTGGAAGTATAAGGGAGTCCAAAAACCAAATCTATAGTTATCCTCTCCCACTTCCACTCAGAGATAGGGAGTCTCTGTAACACACCCTCGAGTCTACGGTGCTCGATCTTCACCTGCTGGAAGATCAAGCATTTGGAAACAAACCTAGCAACATCCAATCTCAAATGAAACCACCAATAGTGCTATCTCAAATCTCTACACATCTTTGTGATGCCCGGATGTATGGAGTATCTAGTATAATGGGCCTCAAAAAGAGTAGTCTGAATTAAATCATCCACCTTGGGACTGCAAATACAGCTATCCATACACAATACATCGTCAGAGTCTAAAGAGGCACCATTGTAATCACCCCTTAGAACTAGCTCTTGAATATGAACCAAGGGTCTATCCTTGTACTATTGCTATTGAATCTAATCAAATAGAATAGGTCTAACCTCAATATATACAAGGACTCTACTTGGATATGGTATGTCTAATCAAATCAAACAGTTAGCCAATGACTGATAGCCAAGGCTAACAACTTCTCTAAAGTTGAGATAGAAGCCAAACTACACATACTAACAGCCTTTCAGATTATGGCATCTACAACCAGATTCACTCTTCCTGGATGATACAGAAGGCTAATGTCATAGTCCTTCAGGACCTTGATTCGTCTCCTCTATCTGGGATTGAGCTCCTTCTAGCTTAGTGTATACTTTAGGTTGTGTTGATCAGTAAAAATCACACAATGAACTCTATAGAGTAAATTTGTCCAGATCTTGAGCGTGAAGACTACCACCACTAGATCTAAATCATGAGTGGGGTAGTTTCACTCATGAAACTTTAACTAGCATGAAGAATACACAATAAATCTACCCTGATGTAGTCATACACATATGAAACCACTGCCGGAGGCATCACATAAACTGTATGCGGCTGGCCCTCAACTGTAAGTGACTCTACTTGTGGCAAAGTGAGAAATTCCTTAAGCCTCAAAAAACTAGACTCATAATCCTGAGACCACTGAAAAGGAACATCCTTCTGAGTCAGTCTGGTCATAGGAGCTTCTATAGATGAAAAATCCTGCATAAATCATCTATAATAGCCCGCTAATCAAACAAAACTATGGACCTTAGAGGGAATAGTGGGTTGAGGCCAATCACGAATGGCTGAAACTTTCGCTGGATCTACATTGTTACTAGATGGAGACACAACATGCCCTAAGAACGCAACAGAATCTAACCCAAAAGCACACTTTGAGAACTTTGCATAAAGCTACTCAATACTCAAAGTTTAGAGTACAACTCTCAAATGCTCCTCCTACTCCTCTCAACTCTATGAGTAAACCAGGATGTCATCAATAAAAACAATCACAAAAGAGTTAAGGTACGATCTGAAAATTCTGGTCATAAGATCCAAAAATGCAGTTGGGGCATTAGTCAACCCAAACGACATAACCAATAACTCATAGAGTCCATACCAGGTCCGAAAAGTAGTCTTTGGGATATCCTTAGCTTGAATCCCTAGTCGGTGATAACCCGACCTTAAGTCAATCTTTGGGAACATCGAAGCACCCTGAAGTTGATCTAAATGGTCATCAATCTGCGGTAAAGGATACTCATTCTTAATGGTAACCTTATTCAACTATTTGTAATAAAAACAAATGCGCATAGCCTTGACTTTTTTTTCACAAATAACACTAGAGTGCCTCATGGTGAAACACTAGGGTGGATAAAGCCTCTGGTAACCAGATCCTAAAGCTGAACGCTGAGCTTTCGGAGCTCTTCTGGAGCTATGCCATAAGATGGAATATAAATAGGCCTATTTCCCAGCTCAACCTCTATAGAAAAATTGACAACATGCTCAGGTGTTAGGCCAGTCAAATAATAAGGGAAACATCAATAAAATCTCTAACAACAGGAACAGACTCGGGGGAAGGAGGGTCAACTCTAACATCATGGACATAATCTAAGTAAGCAGTACAACCCCCTATCTAAGATCTATGTCCTATATACTGAATACCACTGGCACTGGAGTGTGGATAATAGGACCTTGTCACACCACCAGAGACACACCAAGCACAGATAAGTCACGGTCTTGGAAAAATAATCTAAGACCTCATGATAAGGGGAAAGCTAATTCATGCCCAAATCACATCAAAATCAACCATGTCTAGAGGAAAAAGATCAGCTCGAGTGTCCAAACCCTGTACAATTATAACACAAGCTTGGTGAATTCGATCCACCACTAAGGCTCACCTATGAGAGTAGAAACACTCACGAGCACAGGTAAAGGATCACATACAATACCCAAATAGCACACAAGGTACATGAATACATAAGAGTATATAGAACCAAGGTCAAATAATACCAAGGATGGATGGTGAAAAACAAATAACATACCTATAAATATTACAGAAGAAGCCTATGCTCCGACTCTATCAGGTATGATAAAATTGATGGTGCCTACTACCCTGCTGATCTCCTTATTGGTCCCCTACTCTTCCCCTTTTTCCCCTACCACGACCACCTCAAGTCACTTTCTGACTACCTCTGGCTGGTGGAGGTACTGTATGTAGAGGATCTACACCCTGAGCTATGGTTAGAATGTCCTGGTGCAGCGGACACTCTCTAGAATAGTAACCTATCTTAGTGCACTTATAAAAACCATAATCTCTACCTCGATCAAAATCACTAATTGGAACACCTCTTTCACAATGACCCTAAGTCTCAATATATACGCTCTTGATGGGCTGGCTACTCTGATCGCTAATAGCTAACGGTAAGGAGGCCTAAACTGGCCTGTTGGGTTGTCCCTGATACCGCTGATATGGTTGTTGCTGCAGAGGTCCACATCTATCATACCACCTCCCAGAGGACCATGACCCAGTAAAATTTCCCTGGAAATACTCTCTTTTATTCCCGCCCCTGGGCCAAGCGACGATCTCTATCCATGCTACAAGTGTGATCAATCATTGCAAACAATGGGCTACCCTGAGAAAGTAATAACTCAATATTTTTCTGTAACTATGGCCTCAATCCATCTGCAAACCGGGAAACCTGCTTAACTTTTGTTGGTATAATAGTAGCCTAATACCTAAAAACTGTGTGAATCGGGCCACATCATTAAAAATCATCATCGACAGTAGTTTTTTCCCATCTGCTAGAGCTTGAAGAATTCCTAAAGGGCCAGCATATTCAGGTCCAATACGTTGTTGTATTCCTGTAGATATTTCTCTTTCTAACCATCCCTACTGCAAGTGGAAAAACTGAGATCTGAATTACTCATAAACATTTCAGGGAACATACTGAGCCATGAGGGGATCCAAAAACTTTACTCCATACCATAGGTTCAGACCCAGCGGGTCTACTCTCTCTATAAAACCTCTACCAAGCCTTAGCCTGACCCTCTCACTGATACCCAATGAAATAAACTCCATATGTCTCTCTCAAGCCCAAAATTTGAAACCTCTCCTCGCACTTTGTAGTGAAGTCATAAGGATCCTATTAGGAATCACTGAAAAATCTCGGAGACCCCATACATATGAAATAAATTGTAAAAATTATTGGCTGAGGCTAGACTATTGGATATACTGGTGGTACCTCTAGAAAAGGCTATTGAGAAGGAACTATGGCTGCCACTTGTACCAGCTGAATGGGGAAGATGGGGTGCCTTTTGCCACTCCCTGGGCTGAAGTCTAACCCTCATCAACTGGTTCCCTACCGAACATACCAATCATACGCTACCACATATCTCTAAGTAAATCATTTAAGGTGGCTGTATCTGCGGTGGAGGTAGATCTATAGGTTCAGGCTCATTCTATTATATTGTAGCTAGGCCTCACCTACGGGCTTTATCTCTACGCGAGCTCATAGCTAGAGCTTGTTGCAGAGGTAGGGGAGCATCATAACCTCCAGGTGTTGACCACATATGAATGATCTATGAAAGAATAGAACATAGATAAGTGACCAAGATACTAGTGTAAACCTCGCATGAAAGGATCAACAAAAATCATCACTATAAAAGAGCCTTGTAGCCTCCCAAAGATAGGATACAACGCCCACGTACTGATCTCTGGGACTCTACTAGAAAGTAGTGATGGTATCTAAATATCACCTGTAGAAAAGACTAACCCTGGCCCAGAGCAAAGAGCGGTGGGCTAGTACCAAGCACCCAAAAGAAAAAGGGAAGGAGATGAAGAGGAAAAGTAAAATTTGTACACAAAAATACACAATTAAACATAACTCCCAGAACCTAGTATAGTTGTAGAGAATTTATATACAGAAAGTACAAAATACAACCCACGATGGGGTAAAACTGATAAATAGCTATCCAAGATCTAACTAGGATAACTCTGATATTGGAAGAAAAACGCAGGGAGGCTAACTGCTCATCAAAATTTCCTAGAGTCGCACTAGCTATCTCGTATGATCGCATCCCCTCTGTTGGCTCACACTAGGATATGCATCACAAAAAGATGCAGAAGTGTATCATGAGTACAAAAAAAATGGGTACCCAGTAGAAATCATAGGCCGATTAGACAAAAGTAAGCATAAGAAAGGTAAAGAGAGATCAAAATGGAAAACACCGGTTGAACAAAATGTACAATAAAAGTAAGGTAATTACATTAATAGGTAGTAAGTGCAGTGAAGCATCAGCTACCAGTAGGTGCAGTACCAGCTCACAAGTGTAAAGGAGGGTTAATATCATGGTATAACCAAGAAAACCTGGGTCACAAGCAACTCATGACCAAATGTGACACATACCTAGAGCTCTAACGTGACCAGTACAAGAAAGGACCAATAAGAAATTACCAAACCATCAACAAGCTAAGCTAACAGCAAATACAGTAAGTGCATAAATAGTAATAAAGAGAGATATAAGGGAAATACAAAGTCTATTAGAAAACAAACCCAACTGTCATCCCATTCTACTGGTAGGTACAACCAGGAAACCAAGTAACCTAACAGGTACTCCCCTATAAGTCATGAAGCGTATAAATCAAAGTTTAGGGAAAGGGGTACTGGTAAAGTAAATACATGATGGCATTCTCCCTCTCTGGGGTATTCCCTAATCAGACCCATGGAGGACTCGAACCATATACCACTACTCCCTTGTATACCCCTTCCCCGAGCTGTGTATGATGCCCTAAGCACAGCGACCCGTATCGACAAAACCCGTGGAGGGACTCGAACCGACATGCAAAACCTTGTCAAGATCCCAACAATAGTATAATCATCAGGGAAAGGGTGCCAAAACTCGGGGTCAACCCAAATATCCTATTTCAGTGGAAACTCAACTCCACCCATGTAAGAAAAAACATAATCTCGATAAGACCCAATTATTGTCCTGTAGAAAATAACTAGGTGTAATGACCCATTTGGTTAATTTCTTATTTTTTTTCATTTTTTGTGTTTAGAGTCATCTGGTATATGCCCTAATACATTTATGACTTGCTAGGAAGCTCATTTGCCTGTTATTTTAGTTTTCCTATTTTAGAGTTTCAGTTTTGAACGATAGAATTTAAGAGTGAAATCCTAGTAAACGGGCTCGAAATCAAATTATGACTATTCCATTAGCTCTGAAATGCCAACTTTGGTATTTATGGTCCTTAAGTTCTTGTCCTAGGATTTTATTTTGTGTTTGGGCTATTTTGTAGAGATCTAGCTCAGCCAAAGATTATTTTGGAGCCTGGGTAGTCATTTAGTGATTTTGGTGTTGGATAAGAATTTTAATGATCCCATCAAGTTCGAAATTATTTTTTGATCTAGTTGAGTGATCATTTTTCTTTCGAGGGATGTCGTTGCATCTTTGAGGTTTGGGTTGCAATTTGTGAATTTTAGCCTAAAATGTTGACTTGGTCAACATTCTTTCGGAAAGGCCTCGTATCTTGATTTAGACTGCATAGTTGATTCGAAAATGTCATTTTGGGTGTACGTGCATAGTTCATTTTCATAATTTGGATCCCGAATGCTTTTTGGGTAGTATCCCGGGCTTTTTTTTCTTAGCAAATTTCTATTGTCAAAACTGCTTCTGGTGTAGGGAAAATTGCTCATTGCAATTGCCGAATGTCCCCATACAATTATGAAGTGTTACTCCCCTTGCTCATCGCGATCTCCACAATCCCTTCACGCGATCATGTAGCTTCAGTTCCACTTGCTCATCGCGATCGTGACCTGTGATCCACACAATTGGGATGCACCCTTTCTATCTATTCTTTACGATCACGACCACCCATTCACACAATCGTGTTGCCTTGTATATTTAATCCATACGATCGTGATCCTCCCTTTACATGATCGTGATACATCGTGGCCTGGCAGTATATAAACCCCCTCCCTTAAAAACTCCGATCATTTTCCTTCTTATTTTTTCCCTACCCCCTTGTTCCAGCAGTGTTTTTGGGAGGTGAAACCCATATTGTTGAAGTAAGATCTTCCCCTAAGTTCCCCTTGCACACCCCCTCGTCAGTAAGTCTTTTTTCTTTATTTTTCTCCATGGAAGTGAAGGTTTGTTGCCCTTTAAAAGCTAAAATAATTTTCTACGCCATTTCCCTTATTTTTTTAGTTAATTGTGGTTGATTTTTGGTACTTGGAGTTAAATTTCACCCTATGATTGAGTTGTGTATTAACTCCAATGCGTAATTCGTCCTTTTTAGATTTAATTGAATATGCAACTTTTTTCACTTTGATCACGACACTTTCGGGATATTTTGAGGACCTTTCGGTGGTCTGTTTAGGCTTAAAATCGAACCACGTATTCCTTGAGATGAGGCCTTCATGCCAGTATTTTTATTTTAACCTTTTAAGTTATGGGGCTGCTGGCCTGTTTTGGGACCCATTTTCTAACCCGGTTTGCTAATAGCAATATAGGTCTTATTCTTCATATTGTGATCCCTGGAATCTAAATTTGATATTTTTGGGTGATTTTGATTGTGTTTGGAGCTTCAGGCCTACAGTGCATCTACTTTGAGAACTTTCGTCGGCACCCTGGTAGGCTAGGTTTATTTACCTTCATTATAGACTGGACTATTATTTGGTTCTTGTGATGTAGATAGTAGTATGGGTTGGGGTTTAGGTTGATAGTTGCGTTCTAGTTGATTTTTAATTAGTTTATCAGTTTTTGGGGGGTCGTGAAGGGGCCTAGAGGTTGAAGGAATGTTGTCTAGGTCCTGGACTCACCACGTAGGGCCATAAACCTTGGGCACCATTCGAGTTATTGTACGGTGAGTGTTGTGAGATAAGTTGTTAACTGGAGGACTTTGGCCGATCTTAGACTCTGATTATTTCCGTTCATATTATTATTACCATTTTTGTTGCTATTCCATGAATGGGCATCTGTATATTTTTGGATTTGGCTAAAATGATTGGTACTATTAGGGCACTAACCTAAATTTAATTTAGAGGTGCGATCCTCGGGGGCGTAGACCCTAAGATTGGCACTTATGGGGCACTTATCCTGCACTCGAGTTTGAGGTACAGTCCTCCAAAGTACGGATTATAAGTATGGAAGATGTAGGGCATAGACCTGGAGTTTGGCACTGGTAGGGCTTAGACCCTGGATTGAG
>JBDJHY010365720.1:0-18523 GCA_039654485.1 Withania somnifera | reverse complement strand
AGTCTTATACAATATGACTGGTGGTGCTGCTGATAGAGGTACTAGAGCCGTGGGAGCTGGGGAAGGTGGTATTCGCTATGTTGCTCCTTGATCGGATGACTGCAGCTTGCCTATCGTTGTACTGTCTAACCTCTGGAGCATCTGCCACAATATATCCCTAAGCATGGTAGAAGGTGGATGATCAGGCTGGGGCGGTGGCACGGAGGATTCCTATGGCTGTGAAGTAGCTGGAGCAGTGGCAACTGGCGAAGCAGCCTCCCCTACCATTCCCTGGCTCGATAGGGGAGGGTCTCGATCTACCGAAGCTCCTTTGGTATAGACCATCCGCAAAGGAATGAGGTCAAAGTATGTTTTAAAAAAGTACGAATAACGACGCACAATATGATTCAAAGGAAGATAGTACTTCCTAATGTACCCTGTAGCCTCCCAAAGATCGGATGCAGATGTCTATGTACTGATCCACAGACCTCTACTATGTACTTTCTCCAAAGCTAATATGACCGATGAACCTAGCTCTGGTACCACTCTGTCTTGACCCAAAATTTCAAGTCATGATGGAGTCTACAACCCTCATATAAACAAGCCTAACCCTACAACTTAGAGCTACGTACAATATACTATAACCTCTTAGAATAACCAAAGCAGTAAAGGAAAGTGCAAACAATCCATAATAGTGAAACCCGACTATGAACGTCGTATAAAACTTAAATCCCAAAAGCTAGTGTCAGTGGCATATAGAGCTACTATATCGAATGAATGAAAAATACAAAAAATTCAAAGTCTCCCTAATTGGTAATACAATACAGGGCCTGCTGTGGACCAAAATAAAACAGGTCAAGTGAAGGAAATCACAGTCGGCTCGGATGACGAAGCTCACCACAATCTCTGAGGTCAAATGGATCTACTTCGTACGACAACTATGAAACTTATAACCTCTGCCTCTATCTGCACCATGAAAAAGGTATAGAAGTACAGCATGAGTACCAAACAAGGTACCTAGTAGACTTCATCAGCCAACTGGGTTAAGAATAATATGGGAGTAAGAGAGGAAGCAAGACAGGTCAGTTAATAGTACATAAATAATAAGAAAGTAGTAACAACAGTAATAAAAAGGAGAGTAAGATACCAAGGGTACTAATATAAACCTACACGGGCTTAACATGTAGATATAAGCTGCAAAATCTTGAATCCAAACTCGTATCGAGGTAGGGAAACATACTTGTGCTCTAGTCCCATCAACCTCATAAACCATGATACAATGTATGTAAGAACAGTGAATGAGGATTGAATAGAAGAAAACTACTGAATATGGAATAAAAATAAACAAAAAAGAACCTACCGGAGTCCCATACCATCGGTAAGTACAACCAGCACATCATATCCTACCTGGTGCCCCATCCTGCCAGTAGGCACAAACAACACAGAAAAACCCACCATGACTCCCTCTTAAGCCCCGTGAGCACACATTATACCTAAAGGAATACACGGGGGCGTAAGAAAGTAAAGCATAACACACACCCTGTCAGTGCCGGAAACACACCCCCTGTCAGAATCAATCGCATTACCGAACACATACCCCTGTCAGTGTCAATAACATCACTGGACACACATACCCTTTTAGTGTTAATAACAAAACGAGGGCTCGGCCACTTTGGTGCTAATATCGGTCCCAGCAATAAATACACAAGAATATTAGTGTAGTACGGCAGTAAGATAAGTAACATTCCTAACAGTAAATATACAAGAATAATAATATGACAGCAGCCATAAGATAAATAACTATGAGAAAGGAAATAAGCAGAGTCTAGGGTCGACCGAAGGCCACTAGCTAAGAGCTCACCTCACCACACTCGTCATGTGACAGAAGTAATAAATCCTAAGGTAAATGGCATCCATGCAGTGGCCAAGCCCCAGAAAAGCAACCCTAAACCCTCTATGCCCTCTCACGGGCCCCATAGAGTCAAATAATAAGCACTAATGGAGAAATGAGATCAACCTAAGTAACCCGACCCACATTCCTAGCCAAGTCACATGCGTATCATTATTAAACCAATCTACAGTGCACAACGTAAACCAAGCCTACCTAGACGCTGGCAAAAACCTTCGAAGTGCTCGTACGATGGACCTGAAGCTTCAGCATAGTCGATGTCCCCCGAAGCTATACAAGTTACAAGTTTCAAGATCAAAACACAAAAAAGAAAGTCCATACTGCACTAAAATTGAGGTCGGGGAGTGAGGTATAAAGCCCAAAATTGCAATTAAACCACTGGCGCATAGCCCTCAGCTCAAGGACTCATGGTCCCAAAATAAGGTCAAGGAGAGACTGAGAATGAAAGGGTAGTGAATAGACATGAAAGTGGGAAGTCCTGACTTAAAGGCAGGGGCTTCCGGAGCTTTCCCTACCAATGTGACCTCATAGCCTAAAGCAAGAACAACGGCGCAAGCAGTTTATAGGGGTCGATTTAAGGATAGGTGAAGCTGGACGAGGTGACCTCGCCAAGATAACATCATTAAGACGGCCTCAAGGTGTTGCGTAGCTTTGCAAGCCACCTTGCCAAGAAGACCTCATCGAGAAGGCCTAGTCCAGAAAACCTCGTTAAGATGACTTTGGGGCGCTGAGTTTGCTTCACAAAAGTGGTCTCTCAAAGGTGACCTCATCACCGCAACCTCGTCAAGACGTCCTCGGGGCACAGGGTTTCTACGCCAAAGCAGCCTCTACAAGGTGCCCTCACCAACACGACCTAGTCTAGGTAACCTTAGGGCACTGGCATTGCTTCTCTAAAGCAGCCTTGCTAAGGTGAACTTGCCAAGACGATCTCATTAAGGTGACCTAGGGGAGCTGGCGTTGCTTCACCAAAGTAGCCTCGGCAAGATGATCTCGTCAAGGTAACCTTGGGACACCGTGGTATTCAGTGATCTGCATCAACCCAGGGAAATCTCTAAGGGTTCTCAAATGAGTATTAGGAGCTCCCAAATCTTATAACCCAGAAAGCATTTGGGGTGGGGAAACACAACATGAAACATTAACAAACTAAAATTTAGGAATTGCATATAACCAAACTGGAAAGTAAGGATAACACATTTATAAACCAATCTGGGGAAATGGGTGAAACATTCATAAACCAATCTAGGAAAAAGATGCTAGAACTCATAAATTAAACCACAAAACATCTATCAAATGCCTACAAAGCATCTGCATGTTGGGACTCATTGATTGAACCATATTAACGGGTAAAATTACAAGTACGACAGCTGCAACTAAACTCATTCATTGATCCATGCCTAGTTGGAAAATAACGATATAATAACTGTAACTACAAATCATGATTTGAACCGTAACCACGGGAAAAATACAGATACAACCACTACACCCATACCAGTCAACATACATAATGACAGCGGCACACAGCCAGGCCTTTAACAAAGAGGAAATAGTTACCATTACTACAGGAACGGAAGCTAAATACTTATCAATGGAAAGAAATACAATGGTGATCTTGGGGATGGGCGTCCCTTCAATGTTATCTTAGCTTTGAGGCTCAACAATAGGTTGGATGCAAAAGGGCAGAGAAGGGAGGTTGGGGAAAATATCTGAGAGTTTGAGAAACAAGGGGCTTGGGCATAAACGTATAAATATTGGGCCTTTGCCCTGCAACTGCGTGGTCTATGTCAAATTATAAGGCTTGGCTAAACCTTCCACAAAGCAGCCCAACAGCTTGAGCCAAATGCTCTATTACATGACCAAACACAAAACAAAAAGCCCAGGGTGTAGACTTAAGGTCAAACTAGACCAAAGTCGATATTCCA
Organism: Withania somnifera; assembly: GCA_039654485.1. Classification (NCBI taxonomy): domain Eukaryota; kingdom Viridiplantae; phylum Streptophyta; class Magnoliopsida; order Solanales; family Solanaceae; genus Withania; species Withania somnifera. The sequence continues at coordinate 14,716 of JBDJHY010365720.1, read as the reverse complement.
GAGCTAACAGAATTGTCAAAAATCAATTCTGAGAGCATTTATTATATATCACTCTCGAGTTCTACCATTTCAAAAATAAAACCTAAAAATAAAAAAACTGAGATAATGGGAAAAATGGGTCACCAGGGCACCAAGCTACCGATCCCAGCAAAGTCATAAACGACTTGGGGAAACTATTAAATGACTCTAAGTACAGAAGAAGGAAGAAGGCAAGGAAATAACCGAGTGGATCATTATAACATCCACCACTAAAAAACACTTTCGTCCTCGAAAGTCAAGGGAGGAAATAGTACCAGAAGGCTCAAACAGATGTGGATAACAGGCCCGTATTTCCCGCTTTATCTCTGAGGTAGCCTCCTTAACTGGTTGATGTACCCAACAAACCCTCTCTACCAAAATCTTCCTAGACTTGAGCTACCCCACATCACTATCTATAATAACCTCAGGCTTCTCAAGATAGGCAAGTTGTAGTCAATTTGTACATCATCTCGATGAAGGACATGAGATAGGTCCGGTACATAGCGATGGAGACTCGATACATGGAAAACTAGATGGACATCAACTAACTCAGGTGGTAAGGAAAGCCTATAGACAACCTCTCCAACAATCTACAAAACCTCATACGACCCAATAAAATTTGGGGTTAAGCTTCCCCCGCCTACCAAACCTCATAACGCCCTTCATGGTTGAGCCTCTAAGGGAAACCAAGTCATCAATGTCGAACTCAAGGGGTCGAAGCCTATGATTTGCATAGGACTTCTTCCTGCTTTGGGCTACCCATAGTCTATCCTAAATAAGTTTGACCTAATCTGCAGTATAGTGGAGCCAATCAGAACTTTGAAGTAGAACCTCGCTGCCACTAACCCAACCTATGGGAAATCTGCAACGCCTGCCATATAAGGCCTCAAATAATGCCAATTGGCTACTGGAGTGGTAGTTGTTATTATATGAAAACTGCTCATCTGTCTGTGGATGAAAGGCTTTATCCAAATCCACCTCTTTACCCAACCCTTGCTAAAATGCCCTCCAAAACCGTGAGGTAAACTGTATGCCCCAATCGGAAATGATAGATATCGGTACCCCATACAGTCTGACTATCTCCCAAACATATAACTCAGCTAACCCCTCTGCACCCCAAGTCGAACCAGTCAATAGGAATTGATCTAACTTGGTCAACCGACCCACGATGACCCATATGTAATCAAACCCTATAAAAGTATGGGGGAGGCCTATGACGAAGTCCATATTAATTCGCTCTCTATTTCTACTGAGGGATAGAGAGTCTCTGCATCTCACCACCTTGCCTCTGGTGTTTGAACTTTACCTGCTGGCAATTCAAACACTAAGACACAAAGGATGCAATAGACCTCCTCATACCTCACCACCAGTAATATTACCTAAAGTCATAATACATCCTCGAAACACCCGAATGGATAGAGTACCTAGAGTTATGGGCCTCATGCAGTAGAGTTAGAATCAGGTCACCAACCCTTGAAATAACAAGGTGACTATGAACCCATAATACACCATCTGCATCTATGCTGACCCATTCAAACTCACTCGATAGGACCCTCTCCCTCAACTGAACTAAACATGGGTCCTCATACTGGTGTTGACGGATCTGGTCCATCAAAGATGATCTGGGCTCAATACAAGAAATAACTCACTACGGTACTAAAAGATCCAACTGACCCATCATGCTGGCCAAAAACTGCACATCATGAGCTAGTTGTCTCTTAAACACAGGTACTGTAGCTAGGTTACCCATACTCATCACCTTCTGACTCAAGGCATCGACAACCACATTAACCTTGTCTGGAGGTAGAGAATAGTCAAGTCTTAGTCCTTCAGGAGCTAAACCCACCTCTACTGGCTCAGGTTAAGCTCCTTCTACTTTGAATATACTATAAGCTGTGGTGATCTGTGAATACCTCACAATGAACTCTATATAGGTAATGCCTCCAGATCTTAAGTGCGAAAACTACCACTACCAACTCCAGATCACGGGTAGGGTAGTTCCGCTCATGATCCTTCAGATACCTCGATGCATATACTATGACATTTAAACTACATCATAATTCCCAAAAAACCTCAAAACTATTAAGAATGTATTTAATTGTCCAAGGGGTGAAAAATGACACCCATTTTTCTAAGTTCAATTTAGGTATGAAATCGAGACTAAAATGGCCTCATAGGCCTCATCTTAAGGAACTTGTGGTTTGAATTTTAGCTAGAAAGGACCCAAAATAGGTCCTCAATTGACAAAAGAAATTTATGTGAATGTGAAGTATTATGGAGAAGCCAAGAAAGGAGAGATTAAGAGATTTACTTGGTGAAAATAGAAATTATAGACACAAGCTACCACGATTAACTCAAATCTAGCCTTTAATATATAGATATGAGCTCAATAATATGGGAGTTTTTTATAAAACAAGTGGAATCCAGTTAGTAATGAAAAACAAAAGTATATATAGGATTCCATACCTTTACACCAAATGCATCTCCCTCCCTACGAATGCAGAGGGCTGGGCCATCTGTGGCTAGCAAATATGGTTGGTTCACTGAGAATATGGAGAGGACTGGCTGATCGATCAATGTGCAAAACACTCTTCTATTGTTGCGGAAGGATCGAGAATGGGGAGATAAATAGATGGAGCCCTCTATGAATGCCGTCAAAGCCTCCGAACATAGAGAAGGGGATGGATCAAAGGTCTTGACAATTGAACAACTTATTTTCAGCAAACTCAAAAGCTCCAATGAGGCACTACAAATAGAACTAGACATGGATTTTGGCTAAAAATATTCATATTTCATGAAAATGATATGCTAGATTCAACAGATTCAATGAATCAATCATACAAGGTCATTTAAGAAAAAATGACTCATTTACTAAACTAAATAAAAACCAGTAACATTTAAACTTCCCAGACGAACCTCCAAAATTAGTCCAGACACTTAGGGAAGCATACCAATAATCCTACAAGACCAAATTCAACATTTTGGAGATTATGAAAGAAGAATTTCTTTCCAAAGCTCTAAGCATCAAAATCCATCCCAGGCTCAAAACTGAACTCCAATTGAACTGAATTTTTCTCAAACTAGCTCAAACCAAACAGAATCCATGGGACATGAACTAATGTCCAACTAGACACAATTTTACATTATAAAGCTAACAGAACTTTCAAAATATGATTGTGAGATTGTTTATTAATAGTTCACTCTCAAATTACACTATTTCAAGGTTATGTCTTCAAAACATGGAAATTAAGATAATTGTCAATAGCACTTCTAGAGAACAAAACTACTGGTCCCAACATGCCATACATAACTTGGGGAAGCTAACACAAGTCTCCAAACACAAAAAGGGAAAAAATCAAGCAATTACCACATGTGTCATTACACTCCTCCTTGAGTTTAGTGTCATGAATATCTAGGAAAAACTTCCAGTATCCGCTTTAATCATGTCCTTGTATATAACATCCCATATAATATTTGGGCATGTAATATATTGGATTTGCATACATTTGGACTTCATCTGCAAGTTTTTCATTTTCTTTATTTATCCTAACTCTTTTCGGAAGCTTTGCAACTAAATAAACTTCCACTTTAATATTAGAACCACTAGGACTTGTTTCGTTCCTAGTGGCCATGTCTACTATTAGTGGTCTTAGTACTATATATGCAATGGAAAAAATTGATTCTCTACTAAAAAATTAGAATTGAGATCTAGTAAGGGATTCATGGACCTCCCATTGAAGTTTCTAAATTTGTGAAACACTCTAAATTCCTATTTAAGGGTTCACATATTCTAATACATCTATTTGGATTTTAGTTTGAAAGTAATGACTAAAAGTAATTGCACATAATCGTTAAGTAATGTCAATTTCATTAATATCGGTCTAGTGTCAAAAACTCTAATACAACATCCCTCTTTGATCCCACATTGTCTAGATATTGATTTGCACAGTTTCTTGATGTCAGTTTACCATAAGAGATTATTCCTATTACATTATACTACAAAATCTCTTAGATTATGAGTGTCACGACTTAATAGTAGGTCACAATGACACCTATCTCAACCCTCCATGCTAGATAAGCCTAACGTTAAAATAATAGATAAAATGCAAAAAATAAATATGGTGGGTTAAAAAATACAGAAGACTAACTCAAGTCTCACAATAATATAATCTCAGAACTTCAAGACACTAAGTACAAACCTCTATAGATGTATATAATTATAATACTAGGTAAGTCTTTCATCTCAAATAAAAGTACATACATAAAATAAAATTCATTACTATCCAAGCTACTGTGGGAAGTCCAAACAGCTACCTTGGATGTCTATAACTAGCACCTCGACTAGGAAACAGGAAGAGATCAAGAAGCACCGGTATTTGAATGTGCACAAAAGTTGCATAAAAGGTAAGGGTGAGTATAGGAACATACACTCAAAAACATCCTCCACTAACCCCAAATTTAAGCAATAAAGAGAACCACCTAGCACTATCCAATCGCTGATACTAAAACCCGTACTCAAGAAATACCAACCTAGACCATAAATTGTAATACAAGTCGTAGAAAGTAGAAAGCCAAGGAAAATAAGCAAGTAATAAGAATCATTCACTAGATATCAAGTAAGGAGGGTAAAAAATCACAATCTCACCCAAGCCTCAATCAATATTCAAATATCTCGATAAAGTGAAAAAATCATACGAAATTGAATGTAAAATAAATATGATACATAGATGTCTTAACGTACACACTTTATTCCCACTAGAGGATAGTCAGGACCCACGGGAGCTAGCTAATCTATGTATTGCCCATTACCTCACACCGCTGGTAGGAACCTTGGTAGGCTTTCATAAATTGGGAAACTTGTCATATCAGACTCCTCGGCAAAACCCTCGAATGATCTAGCACGAGCTATGTTAGTATCTCATATGAAGTCTCAAGTGTTAGACACTTAACTCACGGTATGTGATTTAAGGCCAAAATAACACATATTTAGCCATTATTTTCCTTTTATATTAATATTTTTGTTTGTTTATTGAGTAATAAATATTTTATATTTTGATAATATGGTATATTATGGTGTAGGAAATATTTGACGTGAAAAACAAGAAGTTTGGAGCTCAAACGAATTCAATATGAGAGATTACAGAAGCACTTTCAAGTAGGCAACTTAGTGAAATAAAGTTAATATTATATTAAAAAAATTAATAAAATAATAATCATTCAACTTCAATTGCAATTTGAAAATTTAAATTGAAATATTGTGTTGTTATTTCCATCAATTTGATTGGTCAGCCATCTTTTACAAGACAACCATGACACGATTGATATCATGACCTTGCATTCTATTAATCCATAACGACACGGATCACATATTGATCCCCATTGCTCCATCAGAAATTAGTTTCCAAGTCTATTTTGACTTGGTTATTTTATTTTGGGTTATTTCCTATTCCTATAAATACCCTATTTTGCGTAATAGTTAAAGGATGGTACATATTATCTTAAGGTAGAGATTATTTTGAGATCAACATTGTACATAATATTTTTAGAAGACTTTTAATCTAGAGTAAGATCTTGGAGCCATCATGGAGACCGGATAACAATTGTGCACTCTTTTCTTCTTCTTTATTTATATAGTTTTACGTTTTGCTTTCAAAAATGATTTATTGTGATTATTCCATGTCTATGTTGAACTAATTCTTCTCGTTCTAGGGATATGCTATAAACTAGCAAGATGATTATTTAATTATATATTATTTGATTTGCGAAGATTATCATATATTTGGTTTTATGTTTCTATGCATTCTATGCATAGTGTCTTAGTGCTTCGCGACTATTATGATAAATTCATAACCCTGAAAATAATTTGATCGGGAATTTGAAGGGTAGAACAAGAAACGTAAGGAGTGAGTTCATATATGGATTATACCAGGGTTTGATAATTGAATATGATTCGCAACTAAGACCAGATCTTGTACTTAGTTTGACTCACTTGGATCAATATGTGAAGATAACTATAATGCAACTAAATCATCACAACACAACTCAATCGAAGTAGTTGTGGGACTTCTCTAGATTGTGATTAGAGAATGATCATTCGCTACTCATAGATTAAACCCCGAAACCAACAATGAGATAATTCAAGTTAATTAATTAAGTTAATTAAATATGATTACTAACAAACTCATAATCCTATTTCAATTCATTCATTAATTATCATAAAAATACATTCTTCTCTAGATTAATTTTTTATTAGTTAATTTTATTATTTTATTATTTTATTATTTTAAGTTTAATTAAATTCACAATATATCTCTGGAAAGTTTCAGCTTAATTAATAACTAGAATTAGATTAATTAAGTAAAATAGTCAATAGCAAGTCCCTGTGGGTCCAACATACGGCTTACAAAAACCACTATATTATTCGTACGGTCGCTTACACTTGCGTATACGTTTATACGCAACAATATGCCATTTTCTTTCCAATTCCATCATTAAATATTTTTTTCGCAGATAATTTACCGAAATAATGACAAAAAAATACAATCCCCCACACGAGTATCTCACTAATAAAAAGCAGGAGCTCTCATACGGGCATTTGAGAAATAATACATATAGAGATTCCACATGAGAAACTCAAAAATAAAATTAACTCAAACAAATAAACAGTCTCAATTTATTATCCCAATTATAAAGTACCATGTTATTTTATTTCCTAGTTCTTATTTTAAACCCCTAGATAGGTATGTTAGTACCAATGTAGATACTTGTCATCATATTTATATGGTACCCCCAATAATTCCCATACTACCACTACGTATATCACATAGAAAAATACCTAAACACAGTCAACGAAATCCTCAACTTAAATTAATCAACGCCAAATCACTCAAATATTCGTCCTACCCTTCTGTATAGCTTCCAAACAAGAAAATCTATTCCAATATGAATAACCCTTTAGAAAATAAAGCTACAAGTACCCAAATTGTTATACTCTGAAATCAAGTCCAAAAAGTCAAAATCAAAACTCAACGGCTAATCTAGAATTTTTGTTTGAAAAATAATGTTATCCATAACATAAGCAACTCAAACATGTAATTTTATAAAATATGGAGTTAAAATTGACCTTTAATCGTTTATTATCAAACTATAACTTTATTCAGATAAACCAAAATTTTCAAGTTGAAAATAAAGATTTGAGGATAAAATCATGAAATACTGATTGGGGATTGTGTAAAAATATTAGAAAAATCTTATCTATACTTTAAGGAACTTAGGTATAAAGTTTTATTTTAAATGGAGTGATATTTCATCTTTAATGCAAACCCTTAATCTTGAATTAGCCCATAATCAAACAAAAATAGAAAGGAAGATATAAATTAAGAATTGAAAACATAACCCTTTCAAAGAGGAAGAAAACGCCCCAAAATCACCGAAAACAAAGCGCTAAAGGTCAAACAATGGAGGAACGAACTGACCAAAATGAGAAGGGAAGTTTCATTTTATGTCACTATAATAGATAGAACTAGCGTGTTCATTTCTTAAAATTATTCTAAAGGAAAGGAATCCATTAGGGAAAAAGGCATTAATAGTATTAAAGAAAGGATATCCCTCAGCACTAATGGCACTTTTTCATTGCTATCGGTTCTTCAAACAACTATCTCAAACATGATCATGTATTTCAATCCATAAACATTGGGTACACACAACCAACCTTGAGATATTAGCACACTAACTCCCCATTTGGAGAAAACCTGCCCTTTATGCCTACCAACCGCACCCTTCAACTTAAGTAACATTGGTTTTCTATCATTCTTCTCTTTCACTTTGCTAAGGAATACTCAGATGAATTTAGAACTAACATACCACCCTCAAGGTCTTCAATTTATTTGTTATCCTAGTGTGCAATCTTGTGCACATCATTAGAAATATCTTTATTACTATCAAAAACATGCGTCAAGCTACCCATAAAAACTCTACCAAGGGCATCAATTACATCTTTTAACTTACCATAATGATAAAGCACACTCAATCCTAATCTATAAGTAACTCCAACTGTCTCTTTTGGCGATGTTACATCCTTATGGTCAAAGACATACTAGAGGCTTTTGTGGTTAGTGAAAATATCCATATGCATGGACACCATACAGGCAGTGTCTCCACAACTTAAGAGCAAAGACTATAGCTTCCAACTAAGGTTATGAGTCAGGTAGTTTGTCTCATGGAACTTGAACAATATAGAAGGATAAGATATAACTTTCCTATTGTGCATAACGAAGCAACCAAGAAAAACCCAAGAAGCATAATGATAAACGAAAAACCCCTCACTTATCTCTAGAAGAGTCAAGATCTGAGCTGAAGTCAACCTATCTTTCAAGTCACAAAAGCTCTTGTCAAAAGATTCAGACCACTTGAACTGAATATTCTTCTGAATCATCATAGTAAGAGGAGCCTCTAAGGTTGAAATTCCAGGCATGAATCTCTGATAATATCCATCTAATCCCAAGAAGCTTCTAATTTCTATTAGAGAGGTGGTTCTAGGAAAATTCTTCACAACATCTATATTTTAAGAATTAAATCGTATACCATTTCTAATAACAACATGGCTAAGGAAGGCTACTAATGTCACCAAAAATTCACTTGGAAAACTTAACATATAACTGGCGGTCTAGAAGTGTCTAAAGAATAATTTTTAAATGCTTATCATGATCTTTCTTATTCTTGGAGTAGACTAGGATGCCATCAATAAACACAATGTAGAAGGAATCGAGGTGGGCCTGAATACTCGATTCATGATATACATGAAGGCTGCTGAGTAATAGGTCAATCTAAAAGACAAAAGTACAAACTCACAATGACTATAAAGAGTTTGTAAGGCATATTTTGGGATATTGCATTCCTTAAACTCGAGATGATGATAATTGAACCTTAGACTAGATCTAAGACTGTCTTACCCAAAAATTGGAACTTAACTATACAGGTTCTATAATCAATAAACAAAAATTAATAGTACAACCAGTCTATACCAAAGATGACATAAAATCAACCATTTCTAACTCTACCAAGTCTATTAAGGTAACTCTCCCAAAAATTGAAAATGGGAAATTCCGATAGACTCTTTTGACAGTCATGGAATCACTAACTAGATTAGAAACTGAGAATGACTCTAAAAGATAAATAAGACTAACCCCAAACTGCACATCAACATATGATGTAACAAATGAAAAAATAGTCCCCGAATACATTAATACAAGGAAATAAAAAAAATACTTGCAACATACTAGTGCCGACATTAGGTGACTCCTCTTGGTTCTGGAGGGACCCTAGTGCCATATGATCGATTTAGGAGCTGACCGCCACTAGATTCTAAAGCAGCACCCTACTTAGATTTACAGGATGGTGGAGCTGTTGATGATGTATATTGTACTTTACCCGTGTTCTAATTTCCTTTACTTTCCACTGGTAATTCCCAAATACTATGACCTTCTTGGCTAAAAGCCAAAATTAAAATCTTCTCTAGCCAAACACTTCTTTGGATGATTTCACCCATCTAAGGGAAAGTAGGATAAGTCATGGTGTTCATCGGAGAACTACCTTGTGACTTAGCCCCAAAAGGTGACTCTGACGGGGCAAAGCCATGGTCTTCAGGAAAACATTGAAGGGGCGTCCTATACCTGCAACTCCTAATAACTATAAAGGAAAACTCATAGGGGCCTAGAACAAGCCCTGCGAGCCCAATCTTAGCTAACCAAATATGCCCACAGCATGGAAACTACATTCAGGATCAAATGGTATCATCGAAACAACCGACAGAGGTTGTTTGAGTAAAAGAGCCCCTAAATCTAAATGAATTAAAAGAGCCAACTTCTAACTAAGACACCAAGGGACCAAAAATGATACCGATAATTCCGAAAAGAAAACCAACAACCCTACCAGTCTAAAATCACTATTTCTGAGCTAATGGAAATATAAGAATACAATTATGACACTCTGATCACCACACACTAACCCGAAGAAAATTCTCAACTCTTAATGAATTCAATTTCCAAAAAAATCTCAAAATCAAAAGGAAAAACCTAGGACATGAACTAAAGGTCTCTCTAGACAAAAATCAGCATTCCATAGCTAGTGGAACTATTGGAATCAAAATCTGATTTGTTAACTAAGAATTTAGTCTCAAGTCCCATTGTTCTAAAACCTAAACTTAGAAAAAGAAAAACTAAGACAACGGGTAAACGAGCAGCCAAGGAACCGAACTATCAGTCAAAGCAAGTCATAAATGACTTAGGGCTACTAATAAAAGTCTCTAAAGATAGAAAGAGTCATAAGTCAAGAAAATGACCAGACGAGTCATTACAATATTGACGACTAAATAGGACTTTCATCCTTAAAAGTCAGAGAAGGGAAAGTACCTAAAGACTCAAAATGGTTAGGAAATATTGGGCTCACGTACCCCTTTTGAAACCTCAGGTAACCTAACAAAAAAGAAAGCATATGTATGATATACCTTCACCACTTAAACCCCTCTGAGCCCCATAGAACTAACACCTCTACCATAATGCCACTAGAAAACCTCTCGGGCGAATACATACCCAACCAATCCAACTAACTCAAATGTGCCACAGGACTATATCGCAACAAAAGACTAAAGCAAAACCACATTGATAAGCTATGCAAGCTTTCCAGAAACAACCCGCTCTATAGCAGATCACCATAGCACTCGCACTGTTACCACCCCTACAAGAACCCATAAAAACTAAACCAATAACAAAACCACAAAGCCCTCCATAACTAACCCTACTTACCCTTTACTCAAAAACCAAACATCAATATGAATAACCGCAATGAAAGAGAGAGAAACTGAATCCAACTACAGTCTAACCTCAGAGAGAACTCATCCACCAAACTACTACTCTTGAGCATAACCCACGACCTATAAGAATACACTTAGCACACAACCTAAAAAGAGTTCCATCCCTGGGAATCGACAAAATCATCTCAAAAGAAGAACCACAAGGAAACACCCAACCAAAACTCCCAACAAGAATCAACCAACACCTAAACAACAAGAAGCACTAAATCCACGTGACACACCCCTGGTCCAAATATCCCACGACCTCATCCAACTCAACCGAATACCAAAAAGCACACCACTCACGCAATCAACCACTAAAAAAGCAAAACCATCCACCAGACTCACTACATCACTTGATACTCAAGCACCCAACCCTAATACAGCAAGGAAGAAACATAAGGATAGGAAATATAAAAGCAAGGCTAAGGAGTGCCTCAATGGAAACCCAACCTCCAGGACAACGATCGAAGCAAAACCGACAAGTGCCTAAAAGGTCCTACCATCCCTCAGTCAAGGTACAAAGGGCACTAACAAGGAAATGGTCATCGAGGTACAGTCCAGAAATCCATAAAAGCAAAGAAACTAGCGCTACTTGGAAAATCACATCAATGGCAAGTACCTCTATAACACCCCAAGTCACGCCGCGTGTCATGACCCTACGCCGATAATGTGTAAAATTATAACACTCTATTAACCACTAGGGGACAACCCACAGGTGCAACAACAATAAAAAAATAGGTTAATATTTGTTAATGAGGCCCCTCCTAAAGGGGAAACAACACTAAAAACATAGGTAGGCATATGCTAGGTAGGCTCTGCCTGCTAAACAATGATGGAAAAGAAAACAACAAAGAAATATAGATCTACCAATCAAAATGAACTTAAGGACAAAAGGCTAAAGCTAAGTGACATAACAGGCACATCATCATCTGAGATTCCCCCCTTGGTCCCTCCTCGAATCTCATATAGCTACTGACAGGACCCACCGTGGAGATCCTTAGCCCTATTTTTCTGGCCACCTCCCCTAGCTCCTCGAGCCACAACCTAGCCACCTTTATTCGACGGTGCTTCCTGAAGTGGTTGCACTAGTAATGGTACCCAAGTGGTCCCATGCAATAGACAATCCCTCATTAGATGACCCAACTCTCTGTACTGGTAACAGGCTCCAGGCACACCATCTCTAACACCCATATGGCAATAACAGGTATACTGCATATAGTCCCCACACTGGAAAATTTCATGTGCCTCAAATGTCCCTCTGGGCCCTCAACTGGCAACCACGGCTATATGATCCTGACCCTGAGCACCTAGTGGGCTAACTACTTTGATCTACCTCCAAAGCCCATATGAAAGCCTAATACATCTGCCTAGTCTTACTGTAACCCCTACCCTCTAATCGAGCGACATAATAAATACCTTCATGACACTGCCTCTTTTATATACCCCTATGGGACTCGCCATGTAACTTAGGCATTCTTCTGGCATGATTAGTGATGTCCAAAAATTAGCTACCCAACACCAGCATCCACTCCACCTCTTTATGCAACTTAACCCTTAATCCTTAACCGAAGCAGTGGATCTTCTCCTCCTCAGTACGAATCAACTCCCATGCATGCCTCAATAACTCAATAATCTAGCCTTATACTCTATAACTACGAAGGATCCCTACTTCAAGGTATCAAACTTGAACCTGAGCCTCTCCCGAGCACTATGAGGCACATATATGGCAAAGAAGGCCTCTATAAACTGACCCTGGGTCATCTGTAAAGATCTAGATGGCCTACTATCTCAAAGAACTCTCCATCAATAGCTCGTATCGCTCTTGAGCAGATAAGTAACAAAATCAACCCTATGTCTATCCAATAACTCCAAGGTCCCCAACCTCTTCTCAAGAATAGTTATAAAGTCTATAGGGTCCTATCCATCTACCTCCGAAAATTTAGTTGCTGCTATGTAGAGAAAGTGATCAAGTATTTTCCTCATCTCATGTAATGAAAGGACCCTATCATCAGCCTACTGTAGAAGTACAAGTGCCGGAATAGACTGTGGTGCAATGGGATGACCTGTTGGAAGTTAGAGAAATCGAGGGAGGCAGAGCACCCTATATTTCCCCTTGAGTTTCACTCAAAGGAACCTTTGTCTATACACTATCGAAAATATTAAGAATCTGTAACAATACCTGTCATACGACGATCAGTTGTGGCTATGTAAACTACTACTAAGGAACATAATAACCTACTAAAATGGCAATCGATCCGTAGTAGCTATAGTCTAGGGATGAGATGCCAAACTAGTCAACTACCTGTGTGCACCCAGGTGGGGTCACATGTGCATCAGAAGAAGGATCTCCATCAACCGATGAACCGCGAGTATGCACCATCTGTGAAAAGAGCAAGATTAGGTAGTCACTTCTAAAAACTGACAAGTACCACGCACGAGGAGAGGAAAATATGAGAGTCCATTCCTATAATACCCTAGCTTCCTGAAGATAGGCTACTGATGTTTATGGTTCGATACTTGCTCGAATGTCACAAAAAATGGGGAAACCTAAGCTCTGATACCATTCTGTCATGAACCAAAACTCGAATGTGATAGTGCTTATGGTCCCACTAATAGGACATTCCACCCCTCTTCCCGTAGCGACAAAAAATAGGTTGGTAATAGTTAACCAACAGTCAATAAAGCAGGATAAATAATATGAAGAGATATGTAATGAAAACCTTATATACAACACCTTGTAGAAGCTGGTGATTGTGATAAAATGGATCTAACTACATCATAGTACTCAAAAGGTATATATACAACTGCTCCAACAAGAGGCAAATACAAAATCAGTCTTCCTTGATTAAGATAAGGAAGAATCCTAACATTGCTAGAGAACAAGCTCAGCCCGTGCGCTGGGAGCTCACCTTGATCTTCAAAAGAAAACCAGCACCTCTACTTAGCATGATCTTATCACCTACAATGACCTATGATAGTATCTACACCACGAAAATGGTACAGAAGTATAGCATAAGTATAAAAACACAAGGCATCTAGTAGGCATGATCGGCCGATTGGGATTAATCAAGTACAAGAAAAGAACAATAAGTAAGTAAAATAGTTCAGAAGAAAAAAAGTAAAATAATATGGCATAACAATAAGGATATCAACTGAACGTACCTAACTGAGGTCTAAAAAACTCGGCTATGCTAAGGCATAGCTAGTACCCCTTACTAAGTCACAAGACAACAGAAACGTACATGATATCCATCTCAAATCAACCGATAATAAAATGGGTAAATAAGGGAAAACAATAGCATATGTAAAAGAAAGCAAGTAACAGGTAGAATCCAAGTAATGCCCTTTCCTACAACCGGATACATAGAGAAAATAAAAACATACAAAACCTACCTGACGCCCCATCCCACCAGTAAGAACAAACAGGGATAAAAAATAAAGTGTGACCTCCCCCGTTAGCCCACAAGGCAGAAACAATAGATAAGGGATGATGCTAGGGGTTAGAATTGTACTAATGCACTCAAAATGGAAGTGCTTAGGGTAGCACCCCCATTTACTACACCAGGCCTGGCCTGTTAGGAGCTCCACTCTAGAGGTCTGTGCCTCATAATAATTTATTGGGACCACTCTCTAAAGGTTCGTGCCTTATAATCAATAGTACGGACCATGCTCTGGAGGTCTGCGCCTCATAATCAATAGTACGGACCGCACCCCGGAGTTTGCATCTTATAATCAATATATAGGGCCCTACCCAGAGGTTACAACTCCAGAACATAAATTGGGAGATTCCACTCCAATATAAGTGATCATCTTGAGGTATACATACTATAAGAAAACCATTTTTTT
>JBDJHY010365514.1:0-18524 GCA_039654485.1 Withania somnifera | reverse complement strand
GTGTGAAATCCTTCCTTATACTGAGAAATAGTCATAGAACCCTACTCAAGTCTCAAAAATGACTCCCTTATATGATCTTTCTTTGTACGAGAGATGTACCTCTCCAAAAATGCATCGCAAAATAAAGTCTGAGTGATAAGAGTAGAGTTAGCTAATATGGTAGAAAAATAAGACCTCTACAACTCCTTGACGAGGCCACCCATACAATATACCATAAAGTCAACACCATGGGAATCAAGAAAACTGAGGTTATGCAACCCTTCCTAAAATCTATTAATAAAATCCCTCGAGACCTCACTCGACAAACTAGAAAATCTAGGGGGAATCAACATCAAAAAAATTCCTAATGCCTTCTAATCTAATCAGACATAGGAAGGTGAGGTGGAATAGGAGAAATCTTAGATAGAGTAGGAAATTCTAGTGCTGAAGAAGGATGAACTAATATTGGAGGCCCCTGACCTAGATATACTGAAATCAAAGGGAACAACCAAACCGTAAACACTAGGTGTCAGAGGTACCCCCAAACCATGAGTGCTCAGAGCTAGTAGTGTTACCAAACTAAGGGAAATTAGGGCTGAAGGTTACACCCCAACTATCAGTTGACTTGACATATCCAACAAGTGTAGAAAGAACCCTCTTATCGCAGCTGACAAGGCTGGGACTGATACAAGCACAAAAGAGAACGAAATAGATCCATGAACCTCTAGTGGATAATCAACTGGTATAGGATCAGTCTTAATCTCTGTAGCTCTGACTAGAAAAACATCTCAAGATGGAGTACCTACACTGACAGGTGCTCGACCTCGGCCTTTATGGTTCTTGGATGGTTCTTTGATTGGAGGTGAAAAATTGTGTCATACCCTGCTGCCTCCGAATATTATGCACATTCCATATGCGAAAGAATGAACAAAAACAAATAAGATCTTCAAGAAATAAACTATGACACACACTTGACATAGAAGTAAAAAAGAGGAGAGATTCCTAAGATGTCCTTGTATCCTCGAAGATAATATACGGATGTCTCTTCATCCATCTGTCAAATTCTACTAGACATTGGATCATGTACTGAGGATATCAATGAACTTAGGGCTCTGATATCAATTTCTCAAGTTGTGAGGGAACCTACATCCCACCAAAGGAGAACTACCTAACAAGTACGCAAAGTCTAAATAATAAATTAAGTGTAGAAGATAATATATAAATAAGGGACAGGGATAAGAGAAAGTCTACAATAAGTCAAAAACAACACCAATACCTGATATCCAAATAAATAAGCCACTAAAATAAGAGTACAATGTATGAAATATCAATACAACATTTGACCCAGAATAATAACATAAAAGGATAATAGAAAGACAAAAGAACAACTCCGAATGTCAGAAGCGATCATCTACATTTGTCCCAAAAAAATAAGGCTTAAATCAAGGTCTCAATGTTGTCCACTCGTACTCGGATCTACAGCAGAAGATGAAGAGTGTAGTATGAGTAACAATAAGGCCTACTGGTAATATACAAGAAATAAATTCAATAAAAAAATAGGTAGGTCAGGTCATAAAGATCGATAATTAGAGCATATAATGAAGGTAGCTAACTAGATAAGGCAAGCAATATCCTAAGTAACTATCCACCAACAAGGAAGGTTTAGGTAAAACAAAAAGAGAACATACCTGAATCCATGCTTGACTATCAAGGAAACAACTAAGTAGCAGATATGGAGGTATACTAGTAACCTTAAATAAGGGAAGGGGAGAATAGCTAATAACAACCAGTATATCATAAAGCGAAACATGATAGGAAAGCCAACAATTATAAATCTATCTCATAATCACAAAATAGAACTAGACTAAGTAAAAAAAAATATATGTGACACATAGAATACCAAGAGATATAAACAAGTAAATCTTACCTGCTATCATCCCATACTACCAGAAGGTACTTACAAGAAAATAAGTAAGGAAGGTAACATACATGAATGTAAATGGTACTAGAACATGAATGAGTGATTGGACTTCCATAGTTCTAAATTAGTATGATTAGTGGGATTCCCCAAGTCTATATCAGTATGAATATTGGGCTTCCCCAAGTCTATATTAGTATGATCAATGGACTTCCCCAAGTCTATATCAATATGATCTATAGGCTTTCCCAAGTCTATATTTGTATGACCAATAGGCTTCCCCAAGTTTAGTAATATCTCAAAAATAGTGATTATGTCTATTTTATCTTATTTATCATTGAAAACTAGTAAAATATCTTGAAATGTTCATTTTAATCTCATAATACTAAAAATAGGTCTATAAAAGGCATACAGGTTTCAAAATCAGTAACATTGGGCCCTTGTCCATAAAGCAGTAGAAACTAATGCTCAAAAAATAGTTTTCATGATGATATTCTCAACAACAAACAATATAACAGACAAGCCCTGCAGCCCAGTACCAACTCAATATCTACAGCAAGCATAACCAGCCAAGTCGATGTTCGAGACTCATGGACATTCCCAGTTACCCACCATATATGATACGGAGTCTATCATATCACTCAATATCATAGGGTAACTATAATTGCAAAAGCAACAAGAATACGTAACCAAGAGGCAGACTAAAAGTGCAGAAAGGATCATGGGTGCCATCCTAGAAAACCTGACCTAAGTATGTTTATTTATCATAACAATTCCCTATATAAACCCATCCTAAGATCTTTAGTCGTTGACTACCTGTCCTTCAAAGATAAGCTTGTAATTACAACATAAAATATGCCTAGACTTCTCCAAACCTCCAAAATATATAAATGAACTCCAGCGATCACGCAACTATAAAAATAATAATCTAGAAATTAATACAAGTCAAATAATACAAATAAAGCTATAAAATATCCTGGGTTAAGATATGGGTCAAAACAGACTTACGGGCTCACAACCCAAAACATCAAAAAAGGGTATCAAAACATTCCCTGCATCGTAGGAACTCATACCCAAAATTTGGAGTTAAGTGAGAAAGAAATAATCTTGAAATAATAAAATAAAGTGAAGAACCAATTTGAGAAATTTGGGTGAAATTTTGGGTGATATTTGAAGAAATTAAGGTGGAAAATTACCAATAATTTATGAAGGATCAAAGAAAATCAAGTTTTACGACTTCACCCAATCGCTCATGCAAAGTCCTATGAATTTTTATGGAAGTTTTTGGATGCTTGAAAGTGAAAAAGATGAGAAAAAAATGCTAAAAGTCGAGTTTCTCAGGTATATATACCTGCTTCCAGCTGACCCTATGTGATTGTATGGGTCTTTTTCGTGATCACGAGTTGTAGCTTAATTAACCATCTTAGTCACATGGATCACGGTCTGCAATCATAAAAGACTAGGGCAATCAAGATTCATACGATTGTGTGAAAGGTATGACGCAACCATGAGGTATGGGGATAGAGAATTACACAATCGTGTCACTCCATCCACAACTGCAAAAAGCAAGGAGGAGGATGCCTTGCAATCACGTAGAAATGGGTGAAAATCGAGAAAAATACATCAAACTTTAAAATCTCAAAAATAATGTTAGAAATTTATTTGGAACCCGATGAACACAAACCAAATATACTACCATCATGGAAATGACATTCCGTACTTAAAGGAAGAAATTATGATCTGAGGTTGTTTTGATAAAATATTGACCAAAGTCAAATTTATTAAAAAATAACCAACTACCTTACCGAGTACCCGAAATCATCCCAGTTGGCCTGAGGCCCGAATAAAAAACTCACCTAACCAAAACTTAAAAGTTTAGAGTTATTGGCTCATTCATATTTTTAATTTGAGGCTGTGATCATGAATTACTACCCAAGCTCTACTTATGAATAAAATACACAATTTCGTACAAACTCAAAAATAAATTTCTGGGACTCGAACCAATGGTCCATGTAGACTAAAATCTATTTTTGGGGCTAACAAAACTATTGACTTCAATTCGATTTTGTTTTCAGGATGGTTACTAAAGTCAACTATTTCAATACTAAAGGCTCTAAAACTAAAAACAGATATAATGACCAAATGAACGACCCAAAAACCAAACTACCAGTTTTAATAAGTCACCACCACAGGTAAGCTCTAGAATGTCAGAAAAGGTGAAATCACAAAAATGAACAAAAGGGTCATTACACTATAAGTGATTAAACACCCTCATTCTAGGGTTCAAACTACAAACTTGAATGGATAGCATTATTTAAAGTTAGGTTATAGTGTTTATCCTATTTGGTTGTTCTTACATTCTTGCAACTACTACTTTATTGATTCGTAACCAATAGAATAAATTTATATTCTCATTGCGATATCGAAAATGAAATCATGACTTATAACCAGTAATGTAAGGAGTGAGACTATTCTTTAGTAAAATAAAGGATAGATTAGCGGGTAGGATAGGAATATACCTAGTTTTCCATTCTTGTTTATGAAATATAAAGATAACTTAATGCACCAAAATTGGTTGGCCTATGCCCTCTAAATAATATAGTTAAGTGTCCAATTATGGTAGACAGATAGAGGCTCGAAATAGCATGGTCATATTTTCAACCTCATATATCAAAAACCAAGATAAAAAACTTAACCAGAAAGGAATTATAGCAATACATGATCGTGAGGTATACCTTAACCATGGAATCCTTCTTGATATTTTTTTCCACCCAAGTTAACTACGTCATTACTTTTAATCTTTACTTTGTAACGGAAAATCAATACATTATTGTAGCAAATTGCACTTATTTACACTGATATACTATTTATATTGATTGTTCTCCAAACTTCAATCCCTTGTATGTTTGATATTTGACTCATAAGATCCACTATATGACCTTCATGATTGCGTACACTTGCATGTGCATTTGGACACGACAACTTTTTTCGTTACCAATTTTCTACTGGATAAAGTCTAAACCTGTTGTCCTAGCCCTTCTTTTACATCTTTTTTCCTTTGAATTCTCCTCTTCCATATAGTGTGAAAATACACGAGCCAGTGTATGTTATCTCTTTAAAAAACATGGTTGTTCTTTCCTACTTCACTAATTTGGAAACCCCTGACATAAAATTACTCATCCTCGCCCTGGGTGACCTAACTATCTCCAGAGCATATTAGGAAAATTGAGTGAACTTTAAATTATAAACTTTTACTACTTATGGAGTCTTGCCTCAAATTCATGAGTTCTTCTACCTTAGCCTCCATTATCTTTCACAAAAATCACCAATCAAGGAAAGCCCTAAAAAACTCAACACAATTTGTAGGAGTTGTTGTTCTTACTACTCTCTCCCTACCAAACAAACTATAGATGAGAAACTTCCTTGAGCTGATAGGAATCAATATCAACACTCTCCACACCTATCACATGAATAAATTTGAGAATTTTTTTTTCTTCATCAATCACATTATCTGAATCCTCCTCTACCTTAAATTTGGTGAACACAAAAGGACTAGTTCAAACAAATATCAACACTTTGAAAGTAGCTAAACTACTGTTTAGGTTAGTAGGTTATGCTCCCTACTGATTAACTTGAGTTTCCATAGCCTGAGAAATTATCTAAATGGAATTATTGAATTCAGCATTTGTGGCATCACCCTAGAGGTTTGATTCACTGGTGCAGGTGGAGCTTGGTGAATATCATTACAACAATTAAGACAAGCCCTATTTCTAGTTTTCACTATTAGTGCTGCATTTCTCTATCTGATGTCATGATCTAAAATACATGTAAATCATGATTTAGAATAGATTTATAGAGTAAACTCTAAAGCACAACATAGAGCATGAAAAAAGAGAACATTTTCTAAAATGCCTTTATCGTCCTCCTTATAAGTATGGCTTACTTCACACTTAATAAACAAGACTCTATTGACTCCGACTTTTCAGAAATCCTAGGACTCAATAAACCTATTTTTATACTACTAATTTTCTTACTATATGAGTCTCCCCCCTAGATGTGACTGAAATATTATATCACAAGTGGCCCAAAGCGGACCCTTAGTACAGGCATACTACTATAAAATCACTAATTCAAAATTCATGTGTGAAAGATTTAAAATAAATGAAAATGGGCAGGTAATAATCTATGTTTAAATTAGAAGAACAATTGAAATAAAACATGTTTGAATAAGAACAATTATTGTTTGATAAATCTCTACTATATAAGAATGAGTATCTAGGACAAGACCCAAGCTAATTCTAAAATAAATTAAACAAAAGATTATAATAAAATGAATAATTTGAAGCACTCAAAAGTCCCCGAATGATGAGGACTAACAAAGTTGAATGGAACTTCTACTAAGCTACTAGCCATGAACCGGGGATTATGCACCTGAATATACATCAGAATACGATACAACATAAAGAAAAATATATAATTAGTACGTGGGAATGTAGTGGTATGCAAAGACATGCAAACTGAATGAGATAATAATTTAAGTCATTTATTAATACTTTGGCATATATAATGAAACAATCCATAAAAATATTTTATGACACCTAAGAAGATTATTAAAATACTCTATTAAATAGTAGTGAGCCCAAATAGTTAAATTGACATAAAATCTTATATGGGGGAATTTCTTATACCTATATACACTATGTAAGCTCATGATGTTCAATATACAATTCTAGTATAGAAGAATTCCCTAATCCTTCCTAGGGTATAAAACCTATCTATCTAAGGTGGATCAACTGTTGATCCCTTTGGGATAAAGTGGTGTCCTAACTATTAGTGTGACCCTAATCCTACGATGGGACGTAGTTTGAGGATTTGGGTTTTCTAAACCCACACCCTCTCCATTCTAAATAATCCTTCTAAAACATTTTGTCTAATTATCAAGTCATAATTAACTAAAATTTGCTATCTATTTGTAAGCGATTGTAGAACTTTAGCTATAAAATCATTGCTCTACAATTTAAGTCCAATAAAGCATTAAACCCTCTATGTTTATCTAAGTTGAATATCAACTAAAAAATTTAAGGTAAACCACAATAATAATTCTTTTATAATAATATACTATCATGAGAACCATTTGAAAGCAATCTTAACCATAAACAACAAAATCTAAAACATGAGGGATAAGAAATCTAGCTTTAAAAACAAGAAATCACTGAACCCTTTTCTAAAATTATGGGTATGAGAATGAATAAAAAATTTCATCAAAATCTTACATACCTGATGGAGACAAATATTCTGGACTAGAAGCTTGGACTTGGAGACATGAACTTTGAACCCAAGATTTTCTTTACGGAGAGCTTTCTACCTTTCTTAGGAGTTAGTTCATAAGAAAGAAAGAAGTAATCGATTAATTTACTCATAAATTCTCCCAAAAGAAGTTAAGAAAACATAGTTTTGGACTAAATATTAGAGAAAAGACTAATCTACCCCTTTTAAAATGATTATAAATTTTTTGAAACTACATCCCACAAGTCAATGTACGACCTATACATTGAACCCATGAGCCATGATATGACTCATTGCATGGTTTCTGTACCTCACAACCATGAGCCACAGTATGGATCGTGGACTCATTCCATGTTTGGACAATCAATTGTGGTTTTTGAAGGAAAACTACCAATCCTCTTTCCTAGTTCCAAAACTCTCAGTACGACTCATGGTTTCATATCACAGGTTATACTATGACTCATCAGAACCTGGGATTGAACTAAGTTCGGAGAAGTTTCCATTAGTCACTCTACGATTTATTGATTTATAGTATGCTCCATACTACTATACATAGTCTTCTCAAACTTTGAAATTTCATTTGGTTTTTTGAGTTACGTGTTGTAAATTAATGGTCAAGGTATAGCTGTTACATATACTAAGAGAGATAGGATTAAAAATGAGAATATCCAAGAATATGTAAAAATGACTTTGGTGGAATATAAGAAATGAGATGAGGTTGGGATCGTTTAGACATGCTATAATGAAATGTATGGTTGAAGAGTGCAGAGGAGTGATAGGTTGGATATTAATGAATTTGTTAGAGGTAGTAGTAAACTGAAGAAGTTATTGGGAGAGGTGATTAGACAGGATATGATGCATTGCAGCTCACTGAGGCCATGACCATTGATATAAAAGTGTGGAGGAAATGAATTAGGATGAAAGTTTAGTATGTATGAGTTCATTCATAATATTGAGCAGCAGTGCATTTTCTTGTTATCCATACTAGTGGTCATAATGTTACTTTTGTTCTTTGAATCCCATTACTACCAGTTTAGTTTATTTATAGTACTATTTATTGTTCTATTGTATGCTACAATTTATTACTTTTGTTACTATATGTGTTTCTTATAGTTTTACTACTTCTTTTTATCGGCTATTTTTATCTTGAACCAAGGATCTATCAAAAATAACCTCTAGAATAAAATAAAATTTCCATACAGTACTCTACTCAGATTTCCTTTTATGGAATTATAACTAGATATTAGTCATTATGATTGTTGTATAAAAAACTTAACAAGTAATATAAAATGGAGGCAGTATATATGAAGTGTTCCAACTCTCTTTCTCAATAAGGGCTTTAGAGAGGAAATGAAAGGTGTAGCAGACTCAAGAGATTTACAACCTATACAATGTAGAAGTAATGTGATAGTGCATAACACCATCAACTACTTAACAATAGAATACACTTACAACTCTTTTGTCATGACTCAATTTCTCAAGTCATGATGACACCTACTATCCCACTAGTAGGTGAATCAACCATGTAACCCAAGGTCGTAAGCGATGGGAAAATACAACAAATAGCTACAAAAAGTAACAGAAGTAGGAATATTAATAAAAGGTGAAATAGATTAAGAACAATCAGATAAATCCCCCAAAGCCCAGTAATAATGTATATAAGAGCCATTACAAAGTACGAAATACAAAATATAAAAGAGTATGGTATAAGATCCATCTCTAAAATACAAAAAAGACAAATATCAGCTGATGAGATGAAGGTAGTGCTAGATATTCGAAGCTCACCTTGTATCCGTACTAGGATTTTACAACAGAAAGATACAGATAGTAGTATCAGTACCAGTCGCTGAAGAAACAAGTCCCCAGTAGGCTACAGGGGCCCACGAGCATATAAAAGATATAACTACAGTAAATAAAAGGAAAGTAAAAAGGCAAGTCACAGAAACAAGTAAGAAACAAAAGGAGCTAGCTAAATAAAAAGAAGCAAGAAAGCAGATAGTAAACAGGTACCACTAGCTACATCATGGACCAGGAACTCAGGTAATGAGAGAAGGACATACTCAGGATTCTTGCAATAATACAATAACGATAATAGGAAAGAAAGTAAATATAGGTAAAAAGTAATTCTACGGGGAAAATAAATGGTGTACCAGTAACCTCAAGGACATGGAAGGTAGATATATTAAGTACATATACGTACAGATATTACCACTAGGTAAAGATAATGAAAACAATAAGAACTACAACTAATAACTACAAAAGTGAGTAACAGTAACAGAAAGTAAAATCCTTCCAAGTCCCCATAAGAATGGAAGAGTACAAATAAGGAAAGATCACCTGTCCAACATCCCATACTATCAGAGAGTTCATACTAAAGAGAAGTGCATTAAAATAACACATGCAATGAATATGAAGAACTTCATATGTATGTTTCTCCTCCGGTACCCGTAGGCCTGGGAGGTAGGACCCATGGAAGGTCTTAACCTTGTATATACCTACTCCATCTTATACCCCTCCTCTAGTCGAACGCAACTTTGAGGTAGGGTCGATGGAGGTATGCTACACACATACCAATATCTGGCGTCTGAGTATCATAGTTCTACCAAATATCAGTATCATCGTATTATGGTATTATGGTATCTTGGAAACCCTGTACCACAATGGCTGCCAAAGCTAGGTAAGACTTAAGTGTCGATAGTAGTGATAAAGGGCAGTAGCCACTAACAAGACCTTGGCTAAAACAAGTATAAAAGAGTAAACTGGGTGCTCGATTCTCATCCGGGTGTAAAATAAGTTCAAAGACTTTTTATTTGTTATTAATTATTAGAAAACCCCATATTTACCAATTTAAGTCCAATTTAGCCATTTATATATCAAAATGAGCCTTCAAGGCCATAATATATTAGAAAATAGAGATAAACAAACCTTTTCATAGAACATATTTTTCAGGAATATAAAGCCCTTGGCACACGCACTGTATGATTTCATAATCACAGTCAAATACTACAGCAATCCTATCACCATGCATAGGCTCAGTTTACAACTAATTTATAACAACACACAAAAAAAAACCAAACTCAAGGGTGAAATCCAAATACCAACCCATATAATAGTATCCCATACTTCCAAAGGCACCCTACAACCATCACAAGGCCCATACTAGGTCAAAGGCATCATATTGCACCAAATACCGTTAGAAGGATAGATGAAGTAGAAAAAGTTAAGCAAGAATGGTCATGCTGTAAAACTAATATTCCAAACCCAAGGATGCTATCTTGCATAGTTATAACAATTGTGTACCAAACCCCAAAGGGAGTAAGCTGAAGCTTACTTGTCTTCCAACAAAAATACAATTGCAGTTTGTAAAAATAACTCATCTAACTTATAAAAGCCCCGAACAGTCTTGCAACTAGAAAAACATGAATCTACACATCAATGTAGTTTAAACACTACAATTGTAACAAATTCAGGTCCAAAATGGGCCTATAAGACCCGCTAACTGGGCCTAAAAATAGAAGTCATTATGGAGTACCAGAAACACCTAGAACTCACGATCAGAAAATGAGCATAATCCAAGTAACAATTAGGCTAAAAAAATTTCAGAGAAGAAGATGAAGAAAGTGCAAAACTTTACAAAAACCTCAAGAATAAGACGGGGAATCTTGTACTATAATTGATGCAAAAAAAAGCAAACCTGAGGTGGAAACTAGTCCAAAGATCCAGTAACTAGTACCAAATAACATAAAAGACCAAGGGATTGCTAAAAGTCATTAAAGTTAACTAATAGAGGAAAACAACCATAGAAGAGGAGAGATTAAAGTGGTAGTATTTACCATGGAAAGAAGAAATCCAACAATTGAGATGAGGATCACTTCCCCATAATTTAGTTTTGAATTTCTAGAAATTTCTAAGGTTTGAAGAGAGAGTTTGAGAGAAAATAATGGAAAATACTTCTTAAAATTTGACGTTGTAGCAATATATAATGCCAGGGACAAGCCTACACAATTGTACGGCTGAGGGTCGCGATAGCATGGCTGAATATTTTTTATCATAGCGATCGCGATGGTCAAGCTCGGATCCTATAAAACACTGGAACAGGGGGCTGTAATTATGACATGTGGAATTGCAATTATGATAAGGGAATCCAGGGAACTTTACGATTTCAAAGAAGGAATTGGGGCTACACCAGAAGTTGCACGCAGTTGAAACCAGCAATAAAAAATGCTTTGTTAACCCTTTGGAATGAGTTTGGAGTCTAATACACGCAAATGAAAAATGCTAACATAGCAAAAACAACATTTTGACCCAATGGTATAGTCAAAATTATGGTACAAGGTCATTTTGGAGAAATGTTGACCAAGTAAAAACTTAGCACTAAAATGCATAAAATTTACCCAATATTTGGAAAGCATCCTAGATACTTTGGGAAGTGAATGAACACTCTTCCTAAACCATACTCAACATTTTGGAGCTAATGACATAGTCAAATTTCTAATCCGATGCTTTGACCATTGGATATTGATCAAAGTTAAACATTTAATTTCCATCCAATTATTATGTCATCAAGCAAGATAAACTTGCTTCAAAAGCTCTTAGACCCGAAAGGATGGTCCACCTAAACCAAAATCCATGTCTCGAAGCTAATTGAACTGTCAAAATTCAATTTTGGTCTTAAAGGGATGTTTACTAAAGTTAATGATCACCAAGTTTAGTCCCTGAAATAGGGAAAATTAGATAACTCTCAATTGAACTGCCAGGCAGCAAGACTACCAATTCCAGCAGGTCATAAATAATCTGACTCTAAAATACAAGAAAATACATAAATCATATTAATGATTGTAGGGTCATTACATCATCCGCTAATAAAAGGGACTTCAACCCTAAAAGTTAATAAAAAGGGAGAAAAAGGTATTCGAGGGCTCGAACAACTGCAAATACTGTGTCAGTATCACACTCTCAACCTCCCAGGTGGCCTCCTTGACCGAACAGTATCTCCACTGGACCATAACCACAAGTAACTCTTTGGACCTCATCCTTCTAACATCTCTAGATAGAATAGCAATTGTTATAGGAAAACTCTGCTAAAGATACATGATGGTCTCGCCAACCCCCGAAAGTTAATACACATTCCATCAACATATCTTCTAGGACATGAATAGTCCTCTCGAACTGGTTATTATCTAAGGGTGGAATGCTATGCCAAGATGAACCTCAGTATCCATCTCTTGCTGAATAGTCCTCTAGAACTAGAAGGTGAACTGAGTGCCTCGATCGGAGATGGTAGAACCTCACATAACTGAACCATCTCCTAAAGGTATATATAAGCCAATTTCTCCATATTATAGGTAGATAGACTGGGATGAAGTGTGTTAACTTAGTCAGCCTATAAACAATAACCCAGTTGAAGTCATGACTTCTAGAAGTGCATGCTTAAAATGAAATCCATAGTGACCCGCTTTTATTTCCACATAGGAATAGAGAGTCTCTGCATCAAACCCACTTGGACTCCAGTGCTCGAATGTAACTTGCTGACAGTTCAAGCATTGATAAACAAAATCTATAATATTCCTCTTTATACCACTCCACTAGTACAACTGCCTTAAGTGTCAGTATATCTTAGTTGCATTTGGGTGAATAAAATACCTAGAGTTGTGAGCCTTATGCATAATCAACTGAACAAAACCACCAATCCACAACACAAATATGTACATCATACCTCAAAACAAACCTGAATTAATAGTCTATTGGCCTCACCATACAATACCTCATCATGGAGAGTACTCAACTACTAATCCTAAAAATGACACTTCTGAATCTGTTAAAGTAAACAAGACCAGTAAATAAATGATAAAACCTTCCTAGAGTTTGATAGATCCAATATAATCAATCGGTTAGCCAAAGACTAAATATCTAAGGACAATGATCTCTCCAAATCTGAAAACACTGCAAAGCTCTCCATACTGACTATCTCCCATCTCAAAGTATCCGCTACCACATTTACCTTTCCTAGATGGTAGAAACTTGTAAGATCATAGCCCTTTAGTAGCTCAATCCATTTCCACTACCTCAATTTAAGCTCCCACTGGCTCATAGTATACTAAATACTGCGATGATTATTACAAATCTCAAAGTGAACCCCATATAGGTAGTGCCTCAAGATATTGAGTGTGAGACTACCGCCACCAACTCCAAATTGTGAGTAGGGTAGTTGTGCTCATCAATATTCATTTTCCTTAAAGCATATGCAATAACTTGACCCCAATGTATCAGAACACATACTAACCAATATCTAATACATCATAATATATAGAAAAGCTCTAGCCTTCTATTGGTAATGTCAAAACTAGTGCTGAAGTCAGTAAGGGCTTAAGCCAGGAAACTTGTCTCACGCTCCTATGACCACTAGAAATGAACATCCTACCTACTCAGTCTAGTCCATTGTGTTACTATCAATGAAAACCCCTCAACAAACTATTTATAGTAACCTTCAAAGCAATATAGCTCCAAACCTTATAATGAGATGTCGGTCTTGACAAATAAGGAACTGCATGAATATTTTTTGGATCCACCATAATCTCATTTTAGAAACCATTTGTCCCAGGAAGGCTACATTCCCCAACCAAAACTCATACCTTGAGAACTTGACATAAAGTAGATGCTCTTTAAAAGTTTGGAGCACAGTCATCAAGTACTTCCTGTGCTCCTCCCTACTTCGCGAATACACCATGATGTCGTCAATGAATATTATCATGAAGGAATCTAAATAGGACTTGAGCACCCTGTGTATCAAGTCCATAAAGGTTGTAGGGGTATTTTTCAACCCAAAAGACATAATCTTAAACTTATAATGGTTGTAACAAGTCCTGAATGCAATCTTAGGGATGTCCTTTGCCCGAATCCTCATCTAATGATACCCTAACCTTAAATCAATCTTAGAAAACACTATTGCACCCTAAAGTTGGTAAAACAAATCATCAACCCTTATAGTTGGATACTTGTTCATAACTGTCGATTTATTATGTTGCAATAATCTATAAACATACGCATCTACCTATCCTTCTTCTTTACAAACAACACCGGAGCATCCCATAGAGAAACACTCAAGTGAATAAAACCCTTATCTAGCAGATCTCAGAGATAAACCTTCATCACCCTCAAATTGATAAGAGCAATATAATATGGAGTAATAGAAATAGGCCTAGTTCCTAGAGCCAGCTAATTGGCAAAATCAATATCATGCTCGGGTGGGAGGATAAGTAGGTCAGTCGAGAAAATATTTAGAAATTGAAAAACAACAGGCATAGACTCAAGAGAAGGAGTGTCAACTCTAGTATCGCAAACATAAGAATAGTATGTTAGACATCCTCTCGCCATTACCCCTATCCTAAAGGTAGGAGATGATCCCTATCGGTGAACGACTAATAGACCCCTGCTACACTACCAATGATGAACCAGGCATGACTAAGGTAATAGTCTTGGCATAGAAATTCAATACCGCATGTTAAGAGAATAACCAATCCATGCTCAGTATAGTATTGAAATCTAATATATCCAGCAATATCAAGTTGGTCCAAGTATCATACCTCCAATAAAAACCAAAAAAAACCACACAACCCGAGCCATTACTAAAGAGTCTCCTACAGAGGTATTAAATAGGGTCAGACGAAGTCTTACTAGCTACCCAAAACACGACACAAAGCAAGAAGATACATATGAGAAGGTAGAACTAGGATAAATTAGATTATGTGTTAATACACTTATTCAGATGCAACAACCCTGGATCTGTTTCACCTATGAATCCCACAACCCTAGAGTTGGAGCTTTAGCTACTCATAATTGTAACTGCACAGTAGTATCGAGAATATTCAATAGATATCATACCAATAAAATACTATTCCAACTGATGATTTATTAAAATTAATGATAAGTAAAACTCTCACACTTAGTGTAGTAGAGAGAACAGAGCATACAAACTCAAAGAGTAAAAGCCAAAAAAATATATTTAATAATCTAATCTCTGATAAATAATATAACCTAAAACACCTATTTATATTACAGGGGTACAAGTTTAATATTTGAAACTTGGAAATAACTTTCTCTCATGCTTGGGCGGCTTAATGGAAGAATCACTTTAGCTTAGACACTTCATCTGTCTGTTTTTCTGTTGCATTCCCTATATAGTTGGATTTCTATTAGGAGGTACCCTATTGGATGAGCTGTCCAAGGTTTGATGGTTCATCTAATCTTCCTTCTCTTCTTATTTATCAACTTTGGATGGAAACTTTGGAAGATTTGTCCAAGACCAGATGAATCATCCATTTTTGTGGATGAAAACACCCTTCTTAAATAGTTCAAATTCCCCTAGATGAAACTGCCTGGGGAACCATCCAGGGCTGGATGAGCCATCCAGTTTGTCTTCAAAATTGAGGTTTCCTCTGTAATTTCTTCAAAGTTCCAAAATTAAACTTTACCTTGTAAACATACAGAAAACACATCAAATCACACAAAAATTACTCAATAATATGCATTTATTCATAGTTTTAAGTGAGATGTGTGACGTAAAATGTAATCATATAGCTTACCTGGGTAGAACCATCTGAGGTGTACCTCTCTATCGATAGTCTCTAGAATAATACCCCATAACTCCATACTTGAACAAAGTCCCTGACAGCCTAATCTGTCCCAAAGTACTAGCTGACTTAGAATGGTCAACCCATAGAAGACCTAGAAATACCTCTCAATGGCTAATCCAAAGACTGAGGACTGACACTCAACTGAACTAGCTCAAAGATATGAAGGGAAACTTACAGTGGCCATCTAGACTGACCCTACTAAACTGATGTTGATAACCACGTCCCTTATAGCGTGACCCACTATAACTCCCCTGGTGATGAGGCCTTTTATTGCTAACATTTACAGCCATTGTAATAAAGAAACTCGATGGTATTAATATGATCAACAACTATCTAAATGAGTGTCCATTCTATACTAGTAAATTTATAGCCTCTTGAAGCCTATCTCTCAATCCTAGGAAAATATACAGACTTTCTCCTGCTCTGTAGGCATAAATCAATCGCATAGACAAATAGTTGATGGAATCTGGAATCATATTCTACAACTAACATCTAGCGCTACTAGAGAATCTTGAACACTTCCTTCAACCAATCTCACTCAGCCCGAGACATAAACTTATGTATAGGCCTTTTATAGAGAGTTGACTAAGTCATCTGAGCTGAATAGGCTAACCTCCAAGTCATTTATGTCATCCACCACTAATTCACCATACCATCATTTGAAAAGTGGTATAGGTAACCTCGTGATACTCCAAAACACTAGGGTTTCTTAACCATTCCTCACACTCAGTAATAAACTCATGGTCACTCTCCTCGGGTGTTCTCGTAAACCTCGATGAATCCAACCAGAGGAATATATTCAAGAGCTTATGCTCTGAGTATGACATGGCTACCTGAGGTTATATTTTCTGATAAACTATCAACATGGGTAAACCTAAGTAGGAAGAGGAGTCGCTTCAACCGGCGCTGAAGGAGGAGTCGTAGCAGTAGGTTATTCCTTTGAACTAGATGCACCTCTAAATACACTCAACAACTACCACAATAAAGGTATCAGGCAGTACCATGGAAGGTTTTAAACACCATATATCCCTACTTCCTCTTATACCCCCTCCTACAATTGAATACAACTTATAGGCATGGTCCATAGAGGTTTGCTAACCAGGTACCAATCGATTACGTCTTAGTATCTCTCACGTATAAATATAGTGCCTTAAACTATCAGTATCCATTAATGATACTCATGGTCATTTATGATAAATACATGACTTTTTGCTTCTTAGAGCATTTCATTAGCTGCCCCAAGTTATTTATGACTTTCTGGGATTGGTAGTTTGGATTCCTAGTGACTCAATTGAGAAATATCTCAAATTATTTGTTTTATAGCCTAAAACTAAGTACTCGTTGGCCAAAGTCAACTTTTCTTCAAAAAGAACTCGGAATTAAATTTCGACAGTTCTTTTAGCTCCGGAATGCCAAATAAAGTCAAGATTGACCTCAAGTTTGTGTTTTGGAGTTCATGTTTACAATTTATGCCAATTTTTGGATTTCAGTTATGTTTAAGGCCTAAAGTGGAGCTTGGATGATATTTTGTGTTCAGAGTGTCGAATAATAATTTTGAAGTTTTAGTTAGCTCTGAAATGGTAAATTTAGTCTAGTAAGAGTGTTGGTGTTTCTGTTGGTATACCCCGGCTAGTTTTGACTACTTTGGAGGAGTAGTGTATTTTTTACTATTTTTGTTTAAAGGGGTCATTTTTCTTAAATGACCATGGATATCCATTTTGACAATTCCATTGGATGAAAAATATCGTTTTAAAGTTTTTTACATATTTGGCTTATAGTAATTGAACTCGAAAAACTCATTCTAGACCCCTCAGAATTCTTGAGTTGAGATAGTTGAAATTGCAGGTACAGAATGCCCCTGCGAGGAGAGGACCACACCTACAAAGGTCACCCCTACGAAAAAGGCTTGCCCCTACATGTATTTTCCCACCCCAGTAGAGGAAAATCTGGGGTACATAGTCTCCCTTGCGACCCTAATTCCCTCCCCAGTGAGGTCTCCCCAACAAGGTCGCCGCAGCGACCCCTAAAGGCACCCTAGTGGTATTAGCAGTGGCTATACATAGTTACAATCCCTTAATCTATTCCATTTAGAAATCCCAAATCTCGACTCTTCTCCCAATTTTTAAGGATGAAACTTGAGGAAAACCCTTTAAATATTGAAGATAAGGTTCCCAAAAGGTTCCTTGCATCATCCTTACCTATGGTAAGTTTTTCTTTACTATAATTTGTAAAATTTTGGGTTCCTCCATTGATGATCCCAATTGATGAAGTTGATAAAATCATGCCATAATTTGTATACTATTGCATAATTCTTTATTTCCCGAGTATATTTTTGCTTCTAGTATCATTAATACATCATAATTGCAACGTTTAACCCACAAAAATTACATCTTTGACCTCGTTATAATCAAATTTATCCAAGCTACCTTGAAGCATTTTTTGCACCCGAATTTTCCTCAATTTTGGATCAAGGGTTCCTAGAAACGTTAGGAACCCCGTAGAAAAGTTTGTTTTCAGTTCTGGCTAGTGGGCCCTACAAGCCCATTTAGATCCAATTTTAAGCCCAATTCAAAACTGAGCATAAATTATACCATTGGAATCGTATTGACATATAGAATACTTTAGCACAAGTTTTAGATCATTTGGAGTTCATTTGATATAAGTTAGAGTACTAATCGTGGACTTGCAACGCTTTATCGTCGGATGAC